>JAQOTM010000150.1:176848-282622 GCA_029168755.2 Tillandsia fasciculata
TTTTTCCTCTTCCTCCAAAAGTAACTCAGGTCCCAAGTCCTCCTCAATCACGTCTTATTGCACCCAAAACATGCCATTATCACTCACACAGGATAACATCCCCCCCCCTGGGGTAAAGCCTTTACATAATCCATCCACAAGAATATCCACCAACCAGGAAGGGAAAACAAAATGTCTCTGCCGGCTGATTTATCCTCCATCATCTGGCATCAAGCGCCTCTATCCAGAACTTGCCTCTGACAGCAGATACCCATCCCATCCAAAAGAACTGCAGCGCCAGCTCCATAAACACTGCCTCCACATCGAATCACCCCAAAGTCCAAAACCTGCAAAGATGGTCCGAACAAAACGGAAAGGTATCCTGGCAAATCCACCTCAGCCACGCATATCCTATGCGCCTCGTTCCTCAAATCATAGAACGCGCAGTTCGACAATGCTACACCCCTTTAGACACCAGAAGGCTGCCAAAGAGTCTCTCCATCATCACCAACCACGATTCTACCCCAAGAGGCTCCAAACCAATCCTAAGAATCGGGGTGGTTTATCTGCCGAACCTGGCTCAACTGATCATTGGTGTCCCATAGCTCATCAGCTGTCAACTATCCGCCCTGCCTTCGGCGCCTCGGCACTAAACATTGGCACAAGGGGCTACTCACTCCATCAATACCATAGAAATCCTCGCCCTTGAGGATACTGCAATCGGTGGTCTCGAAGGAAGCACTGTCGAGCTGCCCCGCTGCTCCGACACTCTGTGTCACAAACCAGACGCTTGTCGCAATCACTCTGCGCTGAAAAGCCTCAGACAATCCTGTCACCTGGGTCCGGAGCTCTCTAACACACCAATCGGGTATCCGGCCCGAACCAACAAGCTCGACCCAACTGCTGCACCATAGTGCACCCGGGTCAAGGCCCAAAGTCGGGGAGACACCGCTCGACACGACACAACCAGCAAATCAGCACAAACCCCACACTCGACCCAATCTAGCGAAAGTCAAAAGACATCCTCCCTATTTCTGTAACCTATGTTGTCTGCAGCCAACATAATGGTCACCTAAATAAATACTATGTCGATCCCTCTTCACTCACAGGAAGAGTTACATATAAAAAAATCACCGACTTTCGCAAAATGTCACGCCACTCACGTCCCCTATCATCCTAGGCTGTCCAAAAGCCTAGGGTTTCCTAAGTCCCAACTGACCTATCCCTAAGCTCTGATACAACTTAATCTGTCACGCACGCCCGGGTGTAAACCAGAACCCGGGCCCGTCTACAGATCCGCCGTGCACACGGTATTTCCCGCGTACACGAAGCGCCAACCTGCTCAGATATATAAGAGATATAATAAAAGAGCAATAAAAACAGAGCTGAACTAAAACTAATACATCTCAGACTGAAGCTGGAAATAAAATACAATACATCTGTATAAATGATACATCTGTCTCTCCCAGCTCACCAAAATAAATACAACCTGCTGGCAAAAGCCAGTCCCAAAGTAAAAGTACAACGTCTGAGGAAACACGGGTACACCAACAGTCCAGCTAACACGCTCAACCTGCCTCGAAGTCTATCTACTCAGCCGTCCTCTCTCCTCGACCCGTCGCTGAAAACTCAGCAGCACCCGCAGAAGACACTGCAAAACAAAGGGGAAGAGAAAAGAGAAAGCAGTGGGGTGAGAACTACTGTAAACAGTAGCCTCCCCTAGTGGGTAAACCTCAACTCAAATGTGCCCACTAGGACTACAAGAGGCGAAAAGATGAACAAAGGTGGTAAGCTGTAATATGCACTGATGATGTAGGAAAGCTACCACTACATGCCTCTAATATGCCAGCTAGGAATAGCTAAATATATGCATCATGTAAATGCCTGCCTGCCTAGACCCAATCGATACACCAGTAAACACTGGTACTGCCTGCTCTGCCTGCCTGCCAAATCGGGTATGCTGGCCAACGCATAACACCGATAGGAAAGAGAGTCTCAGGACTCGAAGCCTGTAAAAACGCACACTCCGGAGTGGCACTCGAGGGGAGCGACCCACACGAGTATAATGCCTGGGTAACAAGTACCAAAATGATGCCTGGGTAACAAGTACCAAATCAGCAGGACTGGATCATGACTCTGATCAAAGTGGGAAAACCCATCCACTAAAAGGAGACCCGATCTCAACCCGATGCAAGATAAACAAATAGTGGAAACCCCATCCACTAAAAGAGACCCGATACCCAATCTGATGCAATAACCACTGTCCGGTCAACCGCCCAAGGTCCGGGTTGCCGCAATACCCTGCCCTCACAGCCTGCCTGTCCCAAACCCACAACTCTGTCTGACTACACTATCCCAGCCCCTGCTCGAACCCGAGCGTACTATCCCCCAAATGTAGACAAAAGAAGAGAAAAGCATGGTTTCTCCTAAGTCAATGCCATCATGATAGTGTAGCAGAAAAAGGTGGCCTAACTAAATGTCCAATCAAGCATGCAAAGTCCATTGTTCAAAACAGAGTTTAAGTATCACGATCTTTTACCCAGAATTAACCTTGATTAATATTTGCCCTTTTTTAAAAGATGCGAAACGCTAACCATAAGTCCAATTTCCATTAGCATGCCATAATCACCCTTTTGTTTCCGGTTCATTTAGCAATACAACAATTAGCACTCAAATAGGCCTAGTGGGGACATCACAAGTAGGAGGTTAAACAACGGTACCCACCTCGAGCGCTAAAATCCAAGTCCTGACAGCGAAGTCCGCGCCCGATCCTCAACCGTCCTCGCAAAACTGTGCCAAAAATCCCAAAGGATACACCCACACAATTAATATCCCAGTTAATCCCAAAATCTGTCCCCAAAACCAAATTTACTGTTCAGCCATTTTTTTACCTGCGAAATGTGCCCACAAAATTCCCAGAAAAATATCACGGCGATCCTTGCGTCGTAGCTTCGAAACGGTACCTTACACGTCCAAATCGGAGTTCGGTAAGTCCAGATAAAAATTCGGCAAGAGAGCACTCTCATACAATAATTGGATTAAGGGCTGATTACTGTTCACAGAGAAATCATAATTCTCACCTCGAAAGAAAATTCACAAAAATCCAATAAAAATACGAGCGCGTTCCTGCGATCCGTAGATGAAAAAGTTGTATAGGCTCATTTCCGTCAGACGCTCGTGCGCAAAGATATGGCCAAAATACTCCGCTGCTGTCAAGTAATTCCATACAGAAAAAGGGGTCACTTGTAGCCTCGAAAACCGTGCCAAAACCTCGAAACGGGAAAGCGCGACCAAAACGAAAGATGAAGTCCTACCTCTTAGGAATCTGTCGGTGCAAGAATCGCAGAAAATGATCACGGAGTAGCCCAGGGGAGCAAAAACACTATCGCTGCGCCGAGGAAGAACACAAGAAAGCAACGTCGCGCCGCACCGTAAAATGGGAAACCTCGGGATTCGTGCCACCAAAACTCCTGAGATTTGGCAGGGAGATCCAGGACTCAGAGATGAAGATTTTTGGCAGAGAGGAGCTCGGGCAGAAAGTGAAGGGATAGAGAGAAAAATGCAAACAATGGAGCTCGGATGGGGTTTTTAGGCTGAGGGGAAAAAAAAACGTTCCCTGCGCCCGGTGCACGTGCGCCCGCCAATGGCGGAGCGCCACGTGGCACAACCCCGCCGTGCACCGCGCCGTGGACCGCGCACACCGCACGCCCCCGCCTGTCGCGTACGGCACCCACTCCATCTATTGCGTGGACCGGGTGCACAACACCACCGCCCAATCAAATTCTGCCACGTGTCACCCTGTCGGTCCACCGTGCACCCAAGAAATTCCGTGGACCGCGCGCTGTAAAGCCGACCAACGGCCATCCGCCACGTGGCAGCGCCTTGGTGCACGGCCGCCGCCGTGGACCGCGCGCCTGCCCGCGGCCCTGCGCGCTGCCCGCGCCCCTGCCCGCCCGCGCGCCGCCGCTGCTGCTCCGCCTGCCCGAGGCCGCGCCGCCGCCCGCCGGTGCTGCCCGCCGCCGCCGCCGCCGCGCCGCGATCGCCGGAAAGTACTGTTCCCGGCCGGTGAACAGTAACTGATGCCCAAAAATATCAAGTAGGTAGTCCATCTTGACCGTTTTCGCGCGCTGAATCCAAATACGGCGTCCGTTCTGCCAAATTCAATCCTAAAATTTGCCGGAGGCTCCCGGAAAGGTATAATTAATCCGTTTTTCGCCCCGCGCCGAGTCCAAATTTGATATCCAATTTGCCGAAAGACACCTCTAAACATCCGACGGGTCTTCTGGTTACCCGCGGAATTCAACTTAAGCCCCGAGTCCATCACTTGTGTCCAAATTGGCGCACGAACCCGCCGACATGCCGCGTGAGCTTCTGGAAGCTGCTGGTCACACTGCAGAAGCTCCGCAAAGATCCGGGTCACCACAGCGCCCCGTGGATGTTAGACCCCGACTATTGTGGTTAAAGTTCAGTCTCTGATACCATCTTAATCTGTCACGCCCCGGGGGTTTAAATGCGCGGAAGAAGAGCCACCGATGCTCCCAAATCTGTATATAATTTTTTTTTTTTGAACATCATTACTCCCCGACGCGTGCCCAGACCCGCCGCATATACAAATTCACTCTACGCGCGGGCAGAGTCTCCTTTGTATATGCACGGCGTCCTGATTACATCATACGTTCATCTCAAGCATTAACCACACTAATCGAGGTACAAACTCATACAACTTGCATTCCAAACGATCCAACAACTTTTATACAAGGAAAAGGGCCGACTGATTTGAAAGGATAAATAATCGCAAGGTTTTGGAAGCGGCGCCCACACGACGCCATTATTTTTGAAAACTATTTCGAAACCACATAAATCCCACAAGGTTTTTAAATTCGGTGCCCACACGACACCCACAGTTTTTAAAACGGTTTTCGCAAACGGTTTTCTTTTCATGGTTTTAAACGGCCAAGCAAGGAAAGGAGTGACAGTATATTCGCATGAGTGAAAAAGAATACATCCACTTCGACCCCACGGGGGTGTCGCAATCCACAACTAACCAACCGAAACAATAAAGAGAGAAGGGAAAAGGAGTCACTGTGTCGGAAGCCTCTAACTGTCAGTACAGCGTCCTCACGACCTCACCGGTGCCCTAGCACTCGCCCCTGGACGAACCTGTCACGAAGTGGGAAGTCAGTGACTAGAAATAGTATAATAAGCAAAAAGGCTAAAACATAGCAAACCACTGCAACCGGAGCAACCGTCTCTCTCAACACACCGCCTAATCCATACCCTGTATCATAGCAAAAACCGGGCACCCTCCCCGACCACCGCACCGGGCCCCTACCCCGTGCCCCCTGCCGAGCACCTGCCTCGGCCGCCGAGCACCTACCTCGACATCACCGCTCACACCCCCCACCTATGAGGGCCCCCATTCCTAACGCCACCATTGCGTGGGGTACACGGGTCAACGTACCACTTTTCCGGAAAAGCACACCCTGGCGGAGGCCAATCCGCCGGTGTGCGTGTAGCAAAACACGAGCCTCAGGTCGATAATAAGCAGAATGATAATAAGACAGGGTTAGTACGAAATACGAGAGAAAAGATCTACTATTCACCTTGCCCCGAACATACTATTTCTATTGATAAAATCCTATCCCCACCGTTCCCGGGAATGTACCCACCTTGTGTATGTCGTCCGGAGCTCGGCTCGTCCGTGTCCGCGCGCCTACAACGTCCCGCACTCCTGAAGGAACAAGTGTATGTCAAAGCTAAGAGATCTGAAACCCACCCTGACTCCAGACTGAAACCAAACGACGGACGCAACCCCGGACTCCGTGTGGCGGAGTTCCCCGCACGGCACCGACCCGTGCGGCGCACACCCCGCCTGCGCACGGCCCCGCGCGGCACCCGCCCGCGCGGCGCCCCACCTGCGGGCGGCCCCGCGCGGCCAAGTGCCGCGCGGCGCGTTGTCCGCAGCCGCGGGCGACCCGGCGCGGCACCAGCCCGCGCGGGCGCCCCACCCGCGGGCGGCCCCGCGCGGCCAAGTGCCGCGCGGCGCGCTGCCCGCGCGTGCGGGGCGACCCCGCGCGGCACCGGTCCGCGCGGGCGGCCCCGCGCGGCTATGTGCCGCGCGGCGCGCGCTGCCCGCGCGTGCGGGGCGCGCGGCACCGATCCGCGCGGGCGCCCCTCCCGCGGGCGGCCCCGCGCGGCAAAGTGCCGCGCGGCGCGCTGCCCGTGCGTGAGGGGCGACCCCGCGCGGCACCGATCCGCGCGGGCGCCGCACCCACGGGCGGCCCTGCGCGGCCAAGTGCCGCGCGGCGCGCTGCCCGCGCGTGCGGGGCGACCCCGCGCGGCACCGGTCCGCGCGGGCGCCCCTCCTGCGGGCGGCCCCGCGCGGCCATGTGCCGCGCGGGCGCGCTGCCCGCGCGTGCGGGGCGACCCCGCGCGGCACCAGCCCGCGCGGGCGCCCCACCCGCGGGCGGCCCCGCGCGGCCAAGTGCCGCGCGGCGCGCTGCCCGCGCGTGCGGGGCGACCCCGCGCGGCACCAGCCCGCGCGGGCGCCCCACCCGCGGGCGGCCCCGCGCGGCCAAGTGCCGCGCGGCGCGCTGCCCGCGCGTGCGGGGCGACCCCGCGCGGCACCGGTCCCCGCGGGCGCCCCGCCTGCGGGCGGCCCCGCGCGGCCATGTGCCGCGCGGGCGCGCTGCCCGCGCGTGCGGGGCGACCCCGCGCGGTATCACGCCGCGCGGGCGCCCCGCCTGCGGGCGGCCCCGCGCGGCCATGAGCCGCGCGGGCGCGCTGCCCGCGGCGCGGGTGGCCCCGCGCGGCATTGCGCCGTGCGGGCGCGCCGCTCGCGGCCGCGGCGTCTCGTCGCCGTCGGCGCCCGCCTCCGATTTGGTGGCGGCGGCGCGGAGGTCTACAAAACGAAAACTACAACCCTAGAAAAGCAAGAACACCACAAGGCTCACCTTGATTTGCGAAGGAAGAAGGAGGAAGAAGGATCGTCCGCTTTTGCCGGCCAGTCCACCCACGTCCGAGTCCTCGGTTATCCCCCGATCTCTCCTTACTTGACCGTCCCAAATCACTACCGTCCCCCCCCCCCCCCCCTTCTTTTTTTTTTTTCGTCACCACCTTGCCGTCGGCTACGAGAGGGAGAGCAAGAGAAAGGAGGAGAAATAATAAAACCCTAGGTCCCTTCCTATCTCTCATATATATATAAATATATATACCTCAAAAGCCGTGCGGATCGCCAGCACGTATCCCGGAGCACTTACGGAGGGTCCAGACTTCAAAAATTTATTCTGGATGAACCGGGAGTCGGAAATCGTATCCGATCGCACCTGCGCGCTCCGCTCCGCGAGCTCTACCGCCTAAAATTATTCGCGGGCCCCGACGGCCTGTTCGTAAAAACACCAAAAAAATAAGGCCCTCGGTCGGACATTACAAGAAGAGGGGTTAGGGATGAGTCAAAGAAAGGCCGGGTCTTACAGTCCTAGACTGGAATAACCGTAAGAAACACTAACCAACCGTCCCAGATGAACCCAATCTGTACCGCCCTCATCATCGGGCAAGAAAGCCGCGCCGATGTGATAGCAAAACTCCTGCTGCCGCCCTCATCATCGGGCAAGTAAGCCGCGCCGATGTGATAGCAAAACCGTCAATAACTGTCTGACCCCGGCCTCCGGAGGGGAACTCGAGGGGAGCGACCCACACGAGGAAAGCATCACCGGGCAATAACAGCGCCGGTGTAATAAGTATCAAAAGCAGGACTGGTTCACAACTATAAAGCCCCAGTGGAACACACCCTCCACTAAAAGAAACACAGATCCCCCAATCTGATGCGCAAATGAACATCCGGTCGATCGCCCAAAATCCGCGATCGCCGCAATACCCACAATCACAATCATGTCCCACATCCGACATCCGGTCAACCGCCTACTGTCCGCGGTAGCCGCTATAATCCCGCAACCCAGAATCAAACACAACCTATCCCCGACCATCAGGTCCTCGCTACACTATCCCAAACCCCTGCTCGAACCCGAGCAACCAGACTCAAAGGTCTAAATAAGAAGGAGAAAAGAAAACAAACATGGTTTCTCCTATGTCAATTCCAGCATGATAGTGTAGCAGAAAAAGGTGGCCTATCTAGGTGTCCATACAAGCATGCAAGTGTTCTCAAGGAAATAAAGGAAAAGGTGTCCAATAGTGGTTCCACATGTGTAACAATTAATAGCTCCGCATAGATATAACCATCATGCTAAAACATTATCCAACCACACATGTCTATAATCCATGATAAAGCATCACTATCCACCTATGCAAGTCATAAAATCCTCAAATAGTACCAACCACTAACAGGATAATCATATAGTCCAAAATAAATAATCCAATCCACATGCAAGGTTAAACGCTAACATTCCATCCATACCAACATGTATAAGTCCCAACCACTATCAAATATCCACAATAGTAATTTCCATATGAAGGGCTCACAATTTTATATTACTTTAAGCATGCATGTCCAAATAGAGGGATCACTCTAATATTCCTAGTGAGCATGTCAAAATAGAGGTAAACAACAACCACCCACCTGAAGTGCAACTGTCCCAATCCGTACAGCTGAAAATACCAAAAACTCCAAATCCTTGCTCCCACAATTTTAGCACACCCGTGATATTCCTGATACAATACAAAGCTCTCTAATTACACTTAGGCTACCAATTAATGCTCTTATAACCACATACAACCTCGGATTCGAAACTGTTAAATTATCACCTGTAGAAAGTGCCCAGAAAATTCCAAGAAAAATATCACGGCGATCCTCGCGTCGATAGCTTCGCAACGGTACCTTGCACGCCCAAATCTGAGTTCTGTACATCAAGATAAAAATTCGGCAAGGGGGCACACTCATACAAAAATCTGTATTAAGGACAGATTACTGTTCACTGAGAAAACAGTAATTTTCACCTCGAAATAAAATTCACAAAAATCCAATAAAAATACGAGCGCGTTCCTTGCGATCCGTAGATGAAAAAGTTGTATAAGCTCGTTTCCGTCTGACGCTCGTGCGCAAAGATATGGCCGAAATACTCCGCTGCTGTCAAGTAAATCCACACAGAAAATGGGGTCACTGTTTGCCTCGGGATCCGTGCCAAAACCTCGAAACGGGAAAGCGCGACCACAACGAAAGATGAAGTCCTACCTCTTAGGAGTCTACTGGTGCAAGAATCACAGAAAAATGATGTCGGGGTAGCCCAGGGGAGCAAAAATACTATCGCTGCGCCGAAGAAGAACACAAGAAAGCAACGTCGCGCCGCACCGTAAAATGGGGAACCTCGGGATTCGTGCCTCCTAAAATCTTGAAACTTGGCAGGGAGATCAAGCACTTAGAGATGAAAAACTTTGCTTAAGGGTGCTCGGGCTGAAGGTGAAAGGGTTGGGAGATAAAGATGAAAGAGTGGAGCTCGGGTTGGGGGTTTATAAAGGCTGAGAAGAACAATTCAAGAAATACCCACCAAGTCCTATTTTCCGGGCGCCCGAAAAGTTTCGGGCGCACACAGTGCGGCCCGGCCCATGATTTTCGGGCGCGCACAGTGCGGCCCGGTCCACCACACGGCCCAGCCCACCACACTGCCGAGCCCCGCTGCACCCGGAGCACATGCGCCCGCAAATGACGACGCGACACGTGGCCCCGCAACCCGTGCACCGCGCACGTCGCGCTGTGGACCGCGCACGTCGCGGCTGACCCGGGCCGTACGGCCACCTGCCCCGCCGTACGGCCACCTGCCCCGGTCACCTGCCCCACCAGTCGCGTGGACCGGGAGCACAGCACCGCACCAACCATCTCATGCCACGTGTCCACCCGGTCTACCGTGCACCCCGGCCCAAATTCCGTGGACCGCGCCTTCAAAACCAACCAACCACAAGCCGCCACGTGGCACCGCCCTGGTGCACGACCTCCGCGGTGGACCGCGCCCCTGCCCGCGCCCCTGCGCGCTGCCCGCGGCCGCGCGCCGCCTGCCCGAGCGCCCTCCGCCGCCTTCCGCCGCTACCCGCCGCCGCCGACGCCGCCGGCGATCGCCGGAAAATACTGTTCCGGCCGTGAACAGTAAAAACACTGTAGCAAGCTCCGAAAAATACAAGTAAATAGCCCATCTTGACCGTTTTCGCGCGCTGATTCCAAATCCGGCGTCCGTTTTGCCAAATTCCAATCCTAAAATTTGCCGGAGGCTCCCGGAAAGGTATTTTCAATCCGAATTTCACGCCGAGTCCAAATTTGATATCCGATTTGCGCGAAAACACTTCTAAACATCCGACGGGGTTTTCCGGTTACCCAAGTGATCCAATAAAGCTCGGGGTTCAACACTTGTATCTAATCATGCACCAACACCTCCCGAAACACAGAACAGGCTCCCCCGAAGTCACCGATGACCCTACCACAACTCTGCAGAGATCCAGGTCATCACATCCTCCCCCACTAAAAGAAAGTTTCGTCCTCGAAACTAAAGTCGTTCCTCAACCCGAAATCTCAACCAGATAGAGGGGGTAATTATCCGATCATTCGCCACTCAAGCTCTCCAAGCTGTCAAATACCTCCTCCAGGGACACGATACAACCCTCGGGTCTCTAATTAGAACAAAAATAGAGGCGGGCATTCCAGAAAAACCGCACCACCTCATCCAAGTACAGCTGGGCTAACCGCTCGAGCTACCAAGTAGTCTGCATCGGTACAAGCATCCGCTCCTCCCAGGGCCACAATAATCCAACCACAAGTCCATGGACACAAAAGCTTGATCCCAATACCTCTGTTCTCCCAAGGTATCCAATATAAGTCCCCCAATTGATCACGTAGACTCTGATCTCTAATCTTTAAACCGTCGGGGTGTAGAAGCAATTCCCCAACTCTCCGGCATCAACACACAGCCATATGCAGTCGAAAAAAAAACCAGATTGCAAATCCACCATGCTCGACAAGGGTACTAGCTCCAGATGGTCACTTCATCTAATTCCCAGGGATCCACACAAAGCCGAAGTGAACCAACCTTCCATAACTCGAATAGCACCGGCGCCCCAAAGGCGACACACTTGATCTGACAAACTTCCAAAACATCGAATCCTGGAGTTGTGTCCTCAACTCCCAAACTAGTGACATGCAAGACCACTCCGATAGGAGAACAGCTGGGAACTCGCAACCAAAGGGGGTATCCCCGAGTCCCAGCGCCGCCGTAGGTCCCTCAACCACACCAGCCAAGAGTCTACTCATCCACTGTGAAACACCCGCCTCGCTCCCGAAGTCAAAACTATAGAGGCGAAGATAACACTCAAGTAACCCAAGTGCACCAACACCTCCGGGCCTGGCTCCCCAAGAAAACTGTCCTTGCGGCATAATCAACCGCCGCGAAAGAAAACTGAACCCGCCAGCCAAACAAGCACCACCACACCGACCACTGTAACATATGTGATCCGACAGTCTCAGAAATCCACTATCCTGGAAAAAGAAATCGGGAATGCCTCCACCGACTGATCTGTCCTCCATCACCCGGCGCCAAGCGCCTCAATCAGAACTCGCCTCAGGCGGTAGATCCCAACCCAAAGGAACTACAATACCACGCTCCACACCCGGCGCCTACTCCAATGAGGCGTCCCTAATCCGTACTGGAGGGACCCAATGAGTTAAAAGGTATCTTGGCGCAATCCACTCTCAAACACTCGTATCCTATGCGCCCCGTCCCTCTACACATGGAGCGTGCAGTTCAGCAACTGCGTTAACTCTTGACATAAAGAGCCTCCAAGTACTCTCTATCCCCCCACCGAACAAGACCCTGCCTCCAAGGGCTCCATACTCAATCCACGAATCTGGATGACTCATCCGCCAAAACTGGCTCACTCGATCGTTGCAATCCCACAGCTTACCCGCTGTCAACTATCCACCCTGCCTCGGTGCCTCAACACTAATCGTCGGCACGGAGGGGGCTACTCGCTACTCCGACAACTGTGCCACTGCGCTGCTCCGACAACTGTGTCACTGCTCCGACAACTGTGCCACTGCGCTGCTCCGACAACTGTGTCACTGCGCTGCTCCGACAACTGTGCCACTGCGCTGCTCCGACAACTGTGTCACTGCGCTGCTCCGACAACTGTGCCACTGCGCTGCTCCGACAACTGTGTCACTGCTCCGACAACTGTGCCACTGCGCTGCTCCGACAACTGTGTCACTGCGCTGCTCCGACAACTGTGCCACTGCGCTGCTCCGACAACTGTGTCACTGCTCCGACAACTGTGCCACTGCGCTGCTCCGACAACTGTGTCACTGCGCTGCTCCAACAACTGTGCCACTGCGCTGCTGATCTGCCCCCCAACACTACTACCCTTCGGGTCCGGAGCTCTCAGACCCCAATCTGGGTATCCGGCCCGAAACAACCAGCCCAGACCCAACTGCCGCACCAAGGTGCACCCGGGTCAGGGCCCAACGTCGGGGAGACACCGCTCACCCCGACAAAACCGCAAATCAGCACACCCCAACACTCGACCCAATCTAGCGAAAGTCAAAGACATCCCCCTATTTTTGTAACTTTATGTTGTCTGCAGCCAACATAACTGTCCAACAAAAATAGGATATGTCGATCCCTCTTCACTCACAGGAAGAGTCAAATAAATAAATCACCGACTTTCGCAAAATGTCGCGTCTCTCACACCCTAACATCCTAGGGCCCGCCATAAGCCTAGGGTTTCCTAAGTCCCAACTGACCTATCCCTAAGCTCTGATACCAACTTAATCTGTCACGCCCCGGGTGTAAACCAGAACCCGGGCCCGTCTACAGATCCGCCGTGCACACGGTATTTTCCGTGTACACGAAGCGTCAACAACCTGCTCAGATATAAAAGATATAATAAAAGAGCAATAAAACAGAGCTGAACTAAAACTAATACATCTCAGACTGAAGCTGGAAATAAAATACAATACATCTGTATAAATGATACATCAGTCTCTCCCAGCTCACAATAAATAAATACAACCTGCTGGCAAAAGCCAGTCCCAAAAGTGAAAGTACAACCGTCTGAGGAAAACCTGGGTACACCAACAGTCCAGCTAACACGCTCATCCTGCCTCGAGATCTATCTACACAGCCGTCCTCTCTCCTCGACCCGCCACTGAAAGTCCAGTAGCACCCACAGAAGACTCTGCAAAACAAGGAAGAAGAAAAAGAGGAAAGAAGAATGGGGGTGAGAACTACTAGTAAACCAGTAGCCTCCCCTAGTGGGTAAAACCTCAAACTCTGACGCACCCACTAGGTCTACCAGAGGCGAAAAGGAAAGAAGAGTGGTAAGAAATGAAACTGCTGAAAAAGGGAGATCTACCACTACTATGCCTCTAAAATGCAGTCCTAGACTGGAATAACTGTAAGAAACAACAACCAACGTCCCAGATGAACCCAATCTGTACCGCCCTCATCATCGGGCAAGAAAGCCGCGCCGATGTGATAGCAAAACTCCTGCTGCCGCCCTCATCATCGGGCAAATAAGCCGCGCCGATGTGATAGCAAAACCGCCCATAACTGTCTGACCCCGGCCTCCGGAGGGGAACTCGTGGGGAGCGACCCACACGAGGAAAACATCACCGGGCAATAACCGCGCCGGTGTAATAAGTATCAAAAGCAGGACTGGTTCACAACTATAAAGCCCCGGTGGAACACACCCTCCACTAAAAGAAACACAGATCCCCCAATCTGATGCACAAATGAACATCCGGTCGATCGCCCAAAATCCGCGATCGCCGCAATACCCACAATCACAATCATGTCCCACATTCGACATCCGGTCAACCGCCTACTGTCCGCGGTAGCCGCTATAATCCCGCAACCCATAATCAAACACAACCTATCCCCGACCATCAGGTCCTCGCTACACTATCCCAAACCCCTGCTCGAACCCGAGCAACCAGACCAAAGGTCTAAATAAAAGGAGAAAAGAAAGCAAACATGGTTTCTCCTAAGTCAATTCCAGCATGATAGTGTAGCAGAAAAAGATGGCCTATCTAGGTGTCCATACAAGCATGCAAGTGTTCTCAAGGAAATAAAGGAAAAGGTGTCCAATAGTGGTTCCACATGTGTAACAATTAATAGCTCCGCATAGATATAACCATCATGCTAAAACATTATCCAACCACACATGTCTATAATCCATGATAAAGCATCACTATCCACCTATGCATGTCATAAAATCCTCAAATAGTACCAACCACTAACAGGATAATCATATAGTCCAAAATAAATAATCCAATCCACATGCAAGGTTAAACGCTAACATTCCATCCATACCAACATGTATAAGTCCCAACCACTATCAAATATCCACAATAGTAATTTCCATATGAAGGGCTCACAATTTTATATTACTTTAAGCATGCATGTCCAAATAGAGGGATCACTCTAATATTCCTAGTGAGCATGTCAAAATAGAGGTAAACAACAACCACCCACCTGAAGTGCAACTGTCCCAATCCGTACAGCTGAAAATACCAAAAACTCCAAATCCTTGCTCCCACAATTTTAGCACACCCGTAATATTCCTGATACAATACAAAGCTCACTAATTACACTTAGGCTCCCAATTAATGCTCTTATAACCACATACAACCTCGGATTCGAAACTGTTAAATTATCACCTGCAGAAAGTGCCCAGAAAATTCCAAGAAAAATATCACGGCGATCCTCGCGTCGATAGCTTCGCAACGGTACCTTGCACGCCCAAATCTGAGTTCTGTACATCAAGATAAAAATTCGGCAAGGGGGCACACTCATACAAAAATCTGTATTAAGGACAGATTACTGTTCACTGAGAAAACAGTAATTTTCACCTCGAAATAAAATTCACAAAAATCCAATAAAAATACGAGCGCGTTCCTTGCGATCCGTAGATGAAAAAGTTGTATAAGCTCGTTTCCGTCTGACGCTCGTGCGCAAAGATATGGCCGAAATACTCCGCTGCTGTCAAGTAAATCCACACAGAAAATGGGGTCACTGTTTGCCTCGGGATCCGTGCCAAAACCTCGAAACGGGAAAGCGCGACCACAACGAAAGATGAAGTCCTACCTCTTAGGAGTCTACTGGTGCAAGAATCACAGAAAAATGATGTCGGGGTAGCCCAGGAGAGCAAAAATACTATCGCTGCGCCGAAGAAGAACACAAGAAAGCAACGTCGCGCCGCACCGTAAAATGGGGAACCTCGGGATTCGTGCCTCCTAAAATCTTGAAACTTGGCAGGGAGATCAAGCACTTAGAGATGAAAAACTTTGCTTAAGGGTGCTCGGGCTGAAGGTGAAAGGGTTGGGAGATAAAGAGGAAAGAGTGGAGCTCGGGTTGGGGGTTTATAAAGGCTGAGAAGAACAATTCAAGAAATACCCACCAAGTCCTATTTTCCGGGCGCCCGAAAAGTTTCGGGCGCACACAGTGCGGCCCGGCCCATGATTTTCGGGCGCGCACAGTGCGGCCCGGTCCACCACACGGCCCAGCCCACCACACTGCCGAGCCCCGCTGCACCCGGAGCACATGCGCCCGCAAATGACGACGCGACACGTGGCCCCGCAACCCGTGCACCGCGCACGTCGCGCTGTGGACCGCGCACGTCGCGGCTGACCCGGGCCGTACGGCCACCTGCCCCGGTCACCTGCCCCACCAGTCGCGTGGACTGGGAGCACAGCACCGCACCAACCATCTCATGCCACGTGTCCACCCGGTCTACCGTGCACCCCGGCCCAAATTCCGTGGACCGCGCCTTCAAAACCAACCAACCACAAGCCGCCACGTGGCACCGCCCTGGTGCACGACCTCCGCGGTGGACCGCGCCCCTGCCCGCGCCCCTGCGCGCTGCCCGCGGCCGCGCGCCGCCTGCCCGAGCGCCCTCCGCCGCCTTCCGCCGCTGCCCGCCGCTGCCGACGCCGCCGGCGATCGCCGGAAAATACTGTTCCGGCCGTGAACAGTAAAAACACTGTAGCAAGCTCCGAAAAATACAAGTAAATAGCCCATCTTGACCGTTTTCGCGCGCTGATTCTGTAATGTACCAGATTTATGGTATATAAATAATATAAATAAAAATGGTATGAAATACTATTTTTATTGGATTCGGAGAAAAGTGCTAAATTATGGTTTATTCAAAATAGGGGAGAGTGTAGTACATCGATTTCCGCGAAAAGGCGAAGTTCAACAAAAATACTTGTAACGCATTTCAAATGTAATTACAAGTGAGTGGAAGCATTGCGAATCGATGCAAAAGTCATCGAGTCGAAAAGTGAGTTGGAGTTGAGAATTTGAAGCTTTAGTTGTGAAGCTTAGGTCATTGTTTGGCGATTTCCGCAAAAAGGATGAAATTCAGCAAAAATACTTGTAACACATTTCAAATGTGACTACAAGTGAGTTGGAAGCATTTCGAATCGATACAAAAGTCATCGAGTCGAAAAGTGAGTTGGAGTTGAGAAATTGAAGCTTCAATTGTGAAGCATAGGTCCTTGTTTGGCGATTTCCGCGAAAAGGGCGAAATCCAGCAAAAATACTTGTAACACATTTCAAATGTAATTACAAGTGGGTTGGAAGCATTTCGAATCGATGCAAAAGCCGTTGAGTCGAAAAGTGAGTTGTAGTTGAGAGTTGAAGCTTCAAATTTGCAAAATTTAAGTCCTTGTTCGCCGAATTCGCAAAATGGTAAAATGCGGCGAAAATACTTGTAACATATTTTAAATATGATTATAGTTGAGTTCGGTGCGTTTCGGACCGACGCGGAGAGCATCGGGTCGAAAAGTGAGTTGAAGCCCGAGGACTTAGCAAAAATCCAGAAATTCTGAATTTTGTGATCACGAAGCATTTTCGGAGCCCTGTTTCGAAGACTTAGAGTAGCCCAAAAATTTAAAAGAAATCGTGGGGTGTCTCACAAAAGTTTTCTGAGTAAAAGGGGTGAAAAACCTAGGTGAGTGATTAAGGAAAAATTGGAGAACGAAGCGAAGAAAAATGCTTCGTAAATTCTGAAACTGCAGTTTTTGACAGTGCAGTTTATCGCGAAGCTTTTTCGGGGCTCTCTTTCGAAGACTTAGAGTAGCCCAAAAATTTAAAAGAAATCGTGGAGTGTCTCACAAAAGTTTTCTGAGTAAAAGGGGTGAAAAACCTAGGTGAGTGATTAAGGAAAAATTGGAGAACGAAGCGAAGAAAAATGCTTCGTAAATTCTGAAACTGCAGTTTTTGACAGTGCAGTTTATCGCGAAGCTTTTTCGGGGCTCTCTTTCGAAGGCTTAGAGTGGCCCAAAAATTTAAAAGAAATCGTGGAGTGTCTCACAAAAGTTTTCTGAGTAAAAGGGGTGAAAAACCTAGGTGAGCGATTAAGGAAAAATTGGAGAACGAAGCGAAGAAAAATGCTTCGTAAATTCTGAAACTGCAGTTTTGACAGTGCAGTTTATCGCGAAGCTTTTTTGGGGCCCTCTTTCGAGGGCTTAGAGTAGTCCAAAAATTTAAACAAAATCGTGGGAAGTTTAAGAAAAATTAGTAGATTAAAGGGGAGAAGAAAAATTTTATTTTCGATCTCCCAGCTGACGGCAAAACGCAGTGAAAGAGGGCTACCCGAAATTACTCTCTGTAGAGGCAAAACTGCAGCATTAAGGGCATTTGGGGGATTTAATTATGAGTTGGGGGCAAAAGCGTAATTGCACACCCTCACTCCAACTACCCACCTGCAGGGCATTAAACACCCTCTCTCTCTCTCTCTCTTGAGCTGGAGCAAGAAACGAAAGGGAGAAGAAGAAGGAAGAAGGAGAAAGGAGAAGGAGAAAGGAGAAGAAGAGAAGGAGAAGAAGGTTAGCTCTCTCCCTCTCCATCTAAGTTTTTTTTAGGTGCTCTTCTCTCTCTCTCTCTCTCTCTCTCTCTCTCTCTCTCTCTCTCTCTCTCTCTATCCTCTGGTAGCAGCAGCAGCTTGTGCTGCTGCTACCAGCAGGGCCTGCAGCAGCAGCAATGCTGCTGGCTGCTCCACCAGCTGCAAGGGCAGCTGCTGCTGCTGCTTCTACAAGCAGCAGCAGCTGCGGGAGTTCAGCTGCTTCTAGCAGCTGCCTGGGCAGCAGCTGTGCAAGCTGCTGCCCAGCAGCTGGAACTTGACAAAAAAAAAGAAGAAGAAGAAGAAAAAAAAAAAAAAAAAAAAAAAAAAGAAAAAAAAAGAGGGAAGAATTGCTGCTGCCTGCAGCAATGCTGCTGGGCAGCAGCAGCCAAGCTGCTGCCCATGCAGCTGCTTAGGCAGCTGCATTGGGCAGCAGCTGCACCAGGCAGCAGGGGAATTGACACAAAAAAAAAAAAAAAAAAAAAAAAGAGAGAAAAGGAGGAAAGAAAAGAAAGGAAAGAAAGGAAGAAAAGAAGAAAGATCGAAAATTTCTCTCTTCTCTTTTCTCCGATGCAAAAAAAATGCAATTTCTCGATTTGCCAAATGCAAAATCGGTGAATTGGGAAAATTGCTCAAATTGAGCTTTTCTCGAATTTTCTAGAGCGTTTTGACCCCGGATCGAGTTGAGCAAGTTTCTTTTTGGCAATATGCCATGGGATGACTATTCTCCTCTCATTTTTATGAACCGATCAAAAATTAGCCTTTTGGTGGGGGAAAATGACCAAATACTATTCTCCTCTCAAAAATTGAGCTTTTCTCAAATTTTTTAGAGCATTTTGGCCCCGAATCGAGTTGAGCAAGTTTCTTTTTGGCAACATGCCATGGAAGGATTATTCTCCTCTCATTTCTACGAACCAAGCAAAAATTAGCCTTTTGGTTGGGGAAAATGACCAAATAGGAATTTTTCCCTTTAAGTTGTCAGAAAGGGGTTAGTTTTACCGCCTTATGAATTTTAGTGAATCATTTAAAAGCAATTGCTTTATCTTTTGCTTTCCTTACAATGTAGGGAAGTCTCACGGATCCAAGGAGTTGAAATTGTCTCCTTCAAGGACCAAAAGAATACACCGAGGTGGGGGATTCTACCGAAAATGGGTGACCTCTCCACTTTTTCCTCTGCTTTTGATCTTGAAGCATTATAGTGAGCATGCTAGTGTAGTGTAAATTTAATTGTGATTATGAATGAGGAAAAAGGAAAATAGGTGATTTATTTACATGTTTAAATGAACATAGAGGAAAATGAAATTTTGATTTATCTACATAGATGATGAATATTATTCATGATTGAGATAGAAATAATTGCATGCATAAGAAGGGATTAATTATTTTATGATTGTGATCAGGTTAGGGTGTAACCCTAGGAACCATGCAAAAGTATAAGGGAAAAGAGCATGTTGGTAGTAAGACCTAGGAGAAAACCTAGAATTAGGGTTTTATGAGTGACATCGAACTTAGGAACTTATCCTAGGATTGAATGAGTGGCATCGTCTTAGGAGACAACCTAAGGACATTGGATAGAGTGATTAACATAGAGTCAAGGAACTCTAGGATGGGAATGACGTGAAACTTAGGTAAAGGAAATCTAAGGTGAGCTAGTAGAGTTTAAACTCACAAATAATGAATTAGAGTTAATGTGACTCTAAATGCAAAGTGGAACAGGTAAATAGAATTAATATAACTCCAGCTTCAACGGGGAGAAAAAAAAGGAAATGAGTATGTGGCCACAAAGTTTAAAGAATTAAACAGATAGCAAGGTAATTTAACTTAGAGTCAAACTCTAAGGATGAGTATATGCGATCACAAAGTCAAAAAGCTAAATAATACAACCCTAGAATGGGTCATAGGGTGTTCGGGTAAATGGACAATCACTTTAACTTCAATTTGAGTTAAATGAATGAAAGAGAAATGATAAGAGTCCAAGAGACTCCCTAGCTATCCTTATGGCGAGACCTAGGATAAGAGGTAAATTGTTGCAAAAGCAAAGTAAAAAGCAAGCTAAAAGTGGCTAAAAAGCATAAAGAGAATGTAAATGGCGCCTTCGAATTTGAGACTCGTCATTAGTGGAGCAGGACTCCCTGGGCAGTGACCCGTCGGACGAGGTACTTTCGAAAGGCTTAAGGTGAAAGCAAAGAGCTAAATGCTCAAAGAAAAGAGAAAGAGATTTGCCAGTGGCAAAATGGGAGCTATAAGCTCGAATAAGAAAGGAAAGCAAGTGTTCAAAGGTAAAGAGGCTAAGAACTAAAGTTAAAAGAAAAGAAAGAAAATATAAAGATAAAACGGGCGGACCTACGGTGAAACCAGCCCATGTTGGAGGTACGGGCAGTATCCCTCTCCCGGGTAGAGACCCGTTCGGGACGTTTCTTCCGTAGGACGGGGTAACACTTGCGGGTGTTATCGGCAACCTTAGAAATCTTATCTTATGGTAGCAGGACTACCGGGCTGGGGCCTGTTGGATAAGAATTTCTGAGGGTTAACTTGAACTAAAGCACCAGAATTTAAAGAATAAAGAAAAAATAGAGTGGCCAACATGGCCGGGTTAGTTTGACCCTGTATACAGCGGCATAGTGGCCGAGTTGGTGCTTAGCAGTCTAGTGTGGCTAGACAGAGTAGTGCTGGGTCGTTGAGTATACACAGATAGTGTAGTGACCTGTTATATTGTAGCCTAGTATGGCTAGACAGTGTAGTGCTGGGTTGATGACTATATACAGATAGTGATATATTATATTGCATAGCCGCATTTTGATATTGAGGATTTTAGTTTCCTAGCACTCTATTATTATTGCTTCCATTGGACCAAGTGGTGTAGGACACTTTTTCTCGGTGGTTGAACCCACTGGGAACTCGGTCGTAGTTCTCACACCCCTTGGGTGACTCCCCCCACAGGTTCGGGAGTGGATGCAGCGGTCGCGACGGTTCAGATGCAGATGACGAGGCATACGACAGGGGCAAGAGCCCAGCAGCATAGGGACCTAGAGGGTCTAGCAGAGGTACCATTTTTATATTTCTTGAGTGAACCTTGTATGGTGAGGAAATTATGTAAGAGAATTGTAATAATTTTATTTGCAAGTTCAAGAATGTAAGATGTAATAAATTTTAGTTTATGGTTCACTCTTGCATGCTTCCATTTCCGCTTTAGTTGTTGCAAAAATTTAAATTAGTAGTGATTTTTAGTACTCTGATATTGAGCTTCCGCATATACTTGTTGTATGATTCTGGATATTACCGTTCCTTTCGGGTAGTGAAAGGTCATACCCGATTGGCGGGTCTGTTGGTGTGCCCGAACCGTACAAATTGGCGGACTCGGGGCGTGACAGATTCCAAATCCGGAGTCCGTTTTGCCAAATTCCAATCCTAAAATTTGCCGGAGGCTCCCGGAAAGGTATTTTCAATCCGAATTTCACGCCGAGTCCAAATTTGATATCCGATTTGCGCGAAAACACTTCTAAACATCCGACGGGTTCTTCCGGTTACCCAAGTGATCTAATAAAGCTCGGGGTTCAACACTTGTATCTAATCATGCACCAACACCTCCCGAAACACAGAACAGGCTCCCCCGAAGTCACCGATGACCCTACCACAACTCTGCAGAGATCCAGGTCGTCACACGTTTTGTACCCATGTGGTTCAAGTTCTTGTGTGCAGTCCTAGACTGTTTACCCTTTTGGCAACCGCCACACACAATGTTTTGTTCAAAAGAAAGTTTAGGAACCCCCTTGACCACATTTTTGTTCGAAATTCTAGCAAGTTCCTTAAAGTTTATGTGACCTAGCCTTTCATGCCAAAGTGTTTCATTTTTCAAAGATGCTAGGTTACATTTTTCAGAAATTTACTAGGAACTACATAACAATTGTTTTCTGATCTAACCCCTTTTAAAAAGAAAGCATGGTTCTTATCAGTTACAGTACATTTACAGATGAAAAATTAACTGAATAACCATTATCACAAAGTTGACTTATGCTTATGAGGTTAGTCTTAAGGCCATGACAAATAACACATTTTTCAAAACCGGGCCATCCGGAATAGCTACCGTTCCCTTTCCAACAATTTTGGAAGACCGACCATCTCCGAAAACAACAAGTCCTCCGGAGATTTTCTCAAAGTTTGAAAACAGTTTTTGTCACCGGTCATGTGACGGGAACACCCGCTATCCAGATACCAAGACGAACTATCATATGCATGCAAGGAAACATTGGTAACAAGACAAGGAAAAATTTCACCTTTGCGCACCCAAACCTTTTTGGAATGCGTCGGTAATGGTCGTGAAGTTACTCGCCTAGGTGAAAGCGTCTTGTTCGAAGATTGCTGCTCCTTGATGATGTCGTCTTGAGCGGTGAACTACCAAGGCTCTTTTCCTTTGAAGAGTTGCATTGATTTCTGAGGAATCACCCTTTTGGTAGTCATTGCAAGAGGTGCTTGAGGTGTGCGTTTGGCTCCCATCTTGCAATTTCTCCTTATGTGCCCTGAAATGCCACAACGAAAACATACCTTAGATCTTGACGATCCCGAGGAGGATGAGTAGGCTTGTTGTCGTTGCTTGTCGTGAATTCCGGTGTCGGAGGAGGAGATACCGACTGAGGCACAAATACTGTCCCACTCGAACTTGGAATGTCTCCAGTTTGAGTGTATCCGAGGCCGAACTTATTTGTTTGACCAAGACCAAGAAGTCTGTCCAACTTACTCCTTCCAGAAGAGAATCGCTTTAAGTCATCCTTTAGTTGGAGAATGGTCTTTGTCATTTCCATTTTTCCTGTCGAGCCTCGTCGTAGAGCTTTGAGAAATAATTCGCTTTATCCACCATATTTGTATGTTCTTTCTCGAAAAGCTCATTGGACTCTTGAAGGGAAACATTTACTTTTATTAGATTATCCCTTTCCACTTCAAGAGCGTTTGAGAGAGAAGATGCCCTTTTTACTTCTTCTTCGAGATCCTGCAATCTCCCTCTCAAACTCCGGTTTTGCTTTGCCAGTTTCTTTGAATCCCTCAAAAGCTTATGGTAGGCAAGAGCAAAATCTTCACCTTCAGAATTGCTCGATTCATCGTCCGTAGCGTTCTTTTCAACAGGGAGGAGTTGGACATGAATCGGAGGTACTTGCCATCAAGCACATGAAGGGTGAAGATGTAGTGGACGCGTGGAATGCTGTCGCGTTGTCTTCTTCATCACTTGAGGATGACTCATTTGACGTTGAGTTGTCATCCCAAGTGACGACTTGCATCGCTTTCTTCTTTGCCGGATTCTTGTTGGGACACTCCGTTGCAATGTGGCCGTAGCCTCGACATTTGAAGCACTGGACTTGTCCCTCTGAACTTTTCTTATCCTTTGAGAAGTTCTCTTGCTTTCTTGACTTGTAGCTTGAAGAACCCTTGCCTTTCTTGGACTTTCCGAAGGATGGAGTTTTGCTTGGATTACCCCTTCGAAAGTTGCGGCGAAACTTCCTTGTCAAGAGAGCGAGCTGCTTCTCAAAGTCCTCCATAGATAGGTTCTCGTCATCGTCTGAGGAGGATGAATCCGCGTCTTCTTCTTTAGTTGATTTCAATGCATAACCTGAAGACTTAGAAGAGGATGCCTTTCCAGAAGAATAGTTAGTAGGAAATGTCATTTCATAAGTTTGTAATGCACCAACTAATTCTTCTACACGCATTTCGTCCGGGTGTTTAATTGTTTCAATGGCTGCGACCTTCGGGCGAAATCGTTCAGGAAGAGTTCTTAGAATTTTTCTTACAACTTTAAATTCTGGAATCTTCTCTCCCAAGTTAGCACATGAGTTTACGATATCTTGCAATCGTGTGTAATAATCAGTGAAAGATTCATTTTCTGCCATAGAAATAGAGTCAAACTTGCTCGTAAGCATTTGCAGTTTCTGAATCTTCACAAGGTTAGTTCCCTCATGCGTAACTTGAAGAACATCCCAGATTTCTTTCGCAGTCTCACATGCCGAGACGCGAGAGAACTCTGTTTGTGACAAAGCATTAAATAGAGCATTAATTCCTTTGCCATTGTAAGAAGATGAATCTATCTCTTCCTTGGTCCATTTCGACCTAGGTTTTAAGGTGCGAACATCAGAAATAGTTTCAGTTGGATTAGACCATCCTAATTCAATTGATTGCCACACCCTTTCGTCGATGGAAATTAAAAAGGCTTTCATCCGTACTTTCCAGTACGCATAATTTGTTCCATCAAAGAAAGGGGGTCGATTGATGTTTCCACCTTCAACCATTGTTTACAACCCTATTCCCGCTCTGATACCACTTGTTGGGTTGTACTAATATGGATCTAAATAGGGAAAAAACACCTAGAGGGGGGTGAATAGGTGTAAACAATAAACACTCAAAAATCGTTGCGCAATAAAACCCAATGCGGAAATAAAAAAAATAACACGCAAGATTTTTACGTGGAAAAACTCCAAACCGGAGTAAAAAACCACGGGACCGATAACACGGCGAAATCCACTAGAATTAAAACACGTACAAGGTGATATAACGTACTCACAGACGACTCAACCTTTTACCATACGCTCCTAGTAGATCTTCTCCGCTCGCTCCACGACGCTTCTCGAATCCACGATCCGCGCCCAACGCTGAATCCACAGCGTCCAACGTCGAGTCCACGACGTCCGACCGAATCCACGGTCTTCACCCAGTAGCACGCTTCGAATCCACGAACGTACCTCGCTCCGAATCCACGAGAGCGGTTGCACCTTGAATCCACAAGGCCACGCGAGTCCACGCGCCGATTTAGGGTAAATCGTTGTTTTTGGGTGGTGATGATCCGCCGAATACTTAGATTAGAAATAGATCGGAAATACCATCTAAGTATTCATTGATTTGATTCTACTCAAAATCTGAGTATGGAAAACCTAGAATCAAATCAATCAATATAGATGAAGAAACATAGAATTAATCTATTGATTTCCTTTCTTCTCTATATGTGGATCTTTCTCTTTCGGTAATATTTTTCTATGTTTTACCGATTCAAAAAATGCTTAACCCTAAAAATGAATCATAGGGTCTATTTATAGGTTAGAAACCAATGGAAGAAGATACGGATCAAAAACAACCGTTTCTGGAAATTTTTACGGACGGCGATCCGGATCGGGGTTACTGTGATCCGGATCGTCGTAAAGAGATTAACGATTCCAGAAATCCAAGGGTTCGGGATCCGGATCGGATTGCCTGATCCGGATCGTTCATACAATTTGGAAAACATAACATTCGGGATCCGGATCACAATCTTCTGGGATCCGGATTGAAGTATTGTATGAAGCAACAACCTTCGGGATCCGGATCACTGGCTCTGATCCGGATCCTGAACATGTCCCATGTCCAGTTTTTGATTTTTAAGCAATTAAGAATTCTTTCAGGTGTTTCTACACTACAAGAAGTATTCGGATCACAATTAATCTTTAGTTAAACATACCTGATCCTTTTGAATTCTTCTTTCTTGAGATTGAGGTATATGATCCAAAGTTCTTTCATCTTCAATCTTCAAGACTTAACACTTTCACGAAATACGCCAACTCAAATTCCGTAACACTGACTACCACAAAGGGGCTAGTCAAACCTGCGCCTCCCCTACTGCCGCACATGTCACGCCCCGGGGTCGAAACTGCGACCCGGGCTCGCCAACAGATCCGCCAGCTGTACGGAAACTACCGTACAGACGAAGCGTCTAACCTGCAAAAAGAAACATCTACAGCTAAACAGATATCAGAGCTGAAAGTAAACTACTGCAAAAAAACTGAAATCCAACCACTGTACAACTGATAATAAAACAATATCCATCTCCCAAATATGATCATATATAAAGTCCTCTGATACAAAACTCAAAAGGGAGATAACTCCAATAAATACATCAGTGTACAAGCTCTCGATACAATAAACATCCTCACTACAACAGTCTCTCAAACTGTAAACAAAAGGTACAACTCTATACCTCACTACAAGGTTCTCTCAACAGAAGAAAAAGCAGCAACCTAATCTACTGAAGCTCTCCACTGAAAAGGGGTACCGCTACACTCCGACGACGGGTAAGGAACTAGCTCGCGACTCCCTCGAACCGGTCTGAAGGATCAGCAACTGGAACACAGGAACAGGAGCAGATGTCCCTGGGGAAAAACACCACGACGGGCGTGAGAACTACTTCCCATAGTAGTTCTCAGTGGGTGCCGTCTACAAGCCCAACGGTCTGCCCACCAAGTCTACTAGAGGCAAAAGTAACAAGGTAGTACTGAAAGAAAGGAGCTGGAAAGAAATAACTCTACAGCTACTGTGCCTCTAACTACTATGCTCAATGGAAAAGGAAACACAGATGATGGTATGCATCCACTCACTACTGACCATATGTCATAAGTACTATGCTCAAAGGAAACACAACTAAGACACATGATATGCATACTCTCTCACACATAACACCTAATCTCTATGACTGCCACATAGGGTCCAGTCAAGCCTGCGCCTGTCGACTAGGATCGCACCTACATACCACCACACATCCACATGAGGACGGGATTTACGTGGGGCGTCCTGTCCGACTATCTCAAGCGAACTCTAATGTATCAACTAGTCGCATCATCGCAGCCTCGTCAGGCTCGGTATCATCATCGCACCCGGGGCGTAGCTCGAGGGGAGCGACCCCAACGAACTCAAGTAACTCAAGTATCTCATAACTGGCAAAAAGCCAGGCTCAGCAGGCTATAATCCACGATCAAACCGATCGGTCTCTCAAGCTCGAAACACAACTCAATCGGAAAGGAACCTCGACTCAAACATGAAAAGCCCAACCGCTCTCACGGCTATGTCGGAGAACCCTCAACGACACAACTCACAACACTAACTCGCTAGAGAAGGAACTACACAGCTGGGACCACCGTCACTCCCAACGGCTCCCACATCGACACCCCGCTCATAGACGAGAAGAACCGATTGACGCGGCATAGGTCCGAGAATCCGTTAGACCGGTGCCTAGAACCCCAATCAAACAAGAACAGACTCTAGGCTCAGCCTATCGAAGTTCTCAATCCTATACCGTTCAGGGATTCGGCTCCTCTCGGTCAAAGTGGGAAACTAACATCGATACACTGAACTCACGGGCTGGAGATGCTCCACAGCCAGAACCTCAAAGAGTCCGAAAACCCCGGGAAACTAATACCTACGTCCCCAATCAAACAAGAACAGGCTATAGGCGTAGCCTCCCGTTGTTTTCGACCCGAGAAAGAAATCAGCCCTTAGAACCCAGATCACTCACCCCGGTCGGGTGAGGAAGTTTAGAAAAGAGATGACATTTATTATAAAACATCGTTTCCACTCAACCCCCTTGGGGTGAGGGTAAAATTACTCTTTTTCTTGAAAACCGACTTGAAATGAGAAAACCAATTTTTATAGATTTTAGTTCTTGAAAAACATCAGTTAAAAACGAGTTTACTTTTCCGAACTTCCAAGGGTTGATGCCGTCGCCCAATCAAACAAGAACAGGCTTCGACGCCCCTAGAATTTCGGAAGAAAATACTGGTTTTACTAAAATCATGAGTGTGCAAAAACATTCTGGGTTCAAGGTCCTGACAACCCACGTGCACCACGATCACAACACGGTGGTGACGAGCAAAACAGAGAATAACCAGAAACCCGGGACCCCGTTTACTCAAAACGGTTCCCAAAATACTAACACTGGCCTAACACAGCCACCAGACCCCACTCGGCCCCCAGGCCCGAGTGCAAACCCATCCCACAATACCCTGACCCCTCGGCCCACTACCCGGGCGAGGAACTCTATGTCTGAAGGAAATGCAAAGGGTGGGATGTCTAAAGTATAAAAGAACCTAGCCCAGATTGAGGTTTTCTAAGGTCTGGTCAAACACATGCAACATATGACGGGGTTGCTAGGTCAAGTTCCATGATTTCTACATTTTAACAGATAAAAGAGAGCAAGGAGGTCACAAGAACCTCAGATAATAACAGGAATAAAAATTCCTACAATCTAGCATGCTATACAAGAAAAATAATCTAGCATGCAAAGTCCTACAGCAGTAGAAATACTGTACAGTCCATAAAAGCTTGGAGATAGGGCCACCCACCTCGGTTCGCCACCAATTGCTCGTAGACACTTGCAATTGGCCTCCACGCGAAACGGTGCCCGCTGCCGAAGTCCGCACGCAAAACGGTGCACGCCGCCGGGGTCCGCACGCAAAACGAAGCGCAGTGCCGGAGTCCGCACGGAAAATGGAGTCCGCACGTAAAACGGTGCACGCCACCGGGGTCCGCACGCAAAACGGAGCGCAGTGCCGGAGTCCGCACGGAGAACTGAGTCCGCACGCAAAACGGTGCACGCCGCCGGGGTCCGCACGCAAAACGAAGCGCAGTGCCGGAGTCCGCACGGAAAACAAAGTCCGCACGCAAAACGGAGCACAGTGCCGAAATATGCACGCGAAACGGAGCACGGTACCAGAATCCGCACGCAAAACGGCGACCGCATGCAAAAAGGTGCACGTCGTCGGGGTCCGCACGCAAAACGGTGCAGTAACACGGTCCCTAAAACAGATAAAAGTAAGGGGGTTAAACCAAAGGTCCAAAAAAAATGCCCCAAAAACTGTACAAAAATACAGTAAAACTAACACACGGGACATACCCGACTGCGCCGCCGCCGCCGAAACGCTCCGCCGGGCGTCCTCGCACGCAAAACGAGGTCCACGACGCACCGCCGCACCTCACGCAACCTCCTCCCTCACTCCCTCTCGCTCTCGGGTGGAGAAGAAGAAAGAAAAGAGAAGAAATGGCGCTCGGGGGAGAAAGAAAAAGAAGAAGAAGAAGAAAAAGAGAAAAGGGAGAGAGAGAGCGGTCCATAGCCCCAAGCCCACGGTGGACCGGCCAATGGGGGCCTAGCACCCGCGGTCCACAAGAAACGGGCGCGCGCGCCCGGTCCACGAGCGCGCCCGAAGCGCCACGCGGCGCGCGGTGACGCGCCCGCCACACGGGCGCGTTACACCGCGCCCGCGCCAGGCGCGGGACACGCGCGCGCCACACCGGGCACGCGTGCCTCCGCGCCCGCCCGGCGCCAACGGGAGCCCGCCACGTGGCGGCCCCCGCGCGCTCCGCGCTGAGGCGCGCCCTGCTGCGCGCCTCGGGACGCGCGCCGCCGCCCACGGAAAGCGCGCCGCCGTACACCCTCGGAAACCGCGCCACGCCAACCTCGATTTTCATGCCGCTCGCCTCGAAAAACGCGCACTTCATCCGGGCTCCAAATCCAACAAATAAATAGTCCATTCCTAGCGATTTCGCGCGCTGAATCCAAAAACGACGTCCATTTTTCCAAATTCTCATCCGAAAATTACGGAGTGCCCCCGGATAGCCCACTTGATCCGATTTTCCGTGCCGGGTCCAAATCTGAAGTCCGATTTGCCAAAATCCAACTCTAAAAATTCCCGATGGCAACCGGAGAGGTAATCTTTAATCCAAAATTTGCCCGGAGTCCAAATTTGACATCTACGTCGTGCGTAACCACTCCCGAACACCCAACGGGTCCTCCAATCGCCCACACGATCTCTTTTTAAGCCCGATGTCCAACACTTGTGTCCAAATTGCGCGCAAACACCTCCGACGCACCACGCAGGCCTCCAGTGATGCAAACTAAATCCCGAATTGCATCACGAATCCAAATCTGGGCCCCAACACGCACACAAACACCCCCAACGCCCACCGAAAGCTGCCAAACAACCAGCAAACCCTATGCGGGGGATTCCAGGACCTCACAGCACATCCTCAACAGGACGGGTCTACCGTAGGGTGTCCGTGACTGCCAAAACTGGCTCAGCCAGAGGGACGGTGTCGACAAGTCGCGATAGCAAGTAACAGGCCTTACTCCGGAGTGGCACTCGTGGGTAGCGACCCCACCGAGCAAAGTATCCGCGCATCTCTGTCGAGCTCAAAGGTGGCTCTTGCAGGCTATGATCCAAATCACTGTCTCAATCACTAGCTGGAACTACACTGCTGATGTCACATCTCTCACTCACTGGGTAGAAGTACTCACAGCCGGGACTACCGTCTACCTGACGGCTCCCACAACAGAACACCAGACTCGGGAGAACCGACACTCTGAACAACAAGCGGAGAAAAGAGAACACCAACCAGGGCCCAAAAGTTCCGGAAGACCAACACCTACAACCCTATCAAACAAGAACAGGTCCTAGGCTCAGCCCCCGTGGCTTTCGTCCCGAAAATAGGAACGGTCCTTAGAACCCAGATCACCTAATCCATCTCGGTGAAGAAGTTGCAATGAAAAGATGACAGTTGTTATTAAAAATTGTTTTAATCTTGGGAAAACCAAATTTAGCATATTTTACTTTCTTTAAGAAAATCGGTTAGAATAAATGGATTTTTCCAAACCCCGAAGGGCTATTGCCATCACCCAATCAGACAAGAACAGGCTCCGGCGACCCCTCGAGATTTGGAAGAAAACATTAATTTTCCAAAATCATGTGTGTCTAAAAAGTCTGGGTCCTAGGTCTCTCTGACACTGGTAAACAACTGCCACTATCCTAGTGGCGCCAAACAAACACCTCGGGACCGCTGTTTCCCCTAAACGGCTCCCGCTATATGATGAACGGTCAACTACCTCAATCAGACTCCACTCTGCTCCCAAGCACGAGTGTAAAACGCATCCCACGCTAAAGAAATCCGACCACTCAGCCCACTGTTCGGGTGAGTAAACACTAAGTCCAAGAATGAATAATATCAAAAAAGAACACCTGCTAGAATGAATCTAGCCCATGTTGAAGTTTTCTAAAGTCTGGTTAAACACTAGCATAAGACGGGGGTGTTAGGTCGAGTTCCAAAATGACAAGGAATTACAGTTAATAGGAACCAGGAGGTTGCATGATTATCAAATAACATTAGGATTATCAGCTATCAACTTCAAGCATACTTCACAAGAATATTACTATCATGCATGATCCTATTATAGTAGGTTTAATGAACTTCCATAAGTCTTGGAGACAGGGCCACCCACCTGAAGGTGCACAACTGTCCAGAGTCGTACAGATAAGAAAGTCCAGAAACGACCAAAACACGATATCCTCCAAGCTAGCAACACCGTTGTAGTACTCACAATGTCGTGGGTTCAACAACAATCCACAATTACATATAAATCAACACAAATTTCAAGTTCTAACAATCCTGCATGAACAGTCCTCTTGCCACGAAATTTTCACCTGAAAATATTCTTCCAGAAATTCCGATAAAAACACCAGGGCGATCATCGCGAAGTGTAGATGTCGATAGGCTCTTGAATCGTTGAATTCCGATGTCCGGATGAGGAGATAAAAATCTGCGAAGTGAGTGCTGTCCAGGAATCTCACAGCAAAATAGTGGCTCAGTAATGCCTCGAAAACTATGCCAAAAACCCAAATCTAAACAAAACACTCAACACGAAAGTCGAAGATATACCTCTCGTGAATCCAACGCCGCAAAAATTGCTGAAAAAGACTGTCAGGGTAGCTCTGTGGAATTTTTAGACCAAAATGTAGCGATAATGGGCCTCCAACTGAAACTCGTCGCACTGCGCTACGATGCCGGAAACGTCGTCGCTGGAGCATCCAGAAAATTCGAGATTTCACCAGGAGATGTGCGACTCGAAGATCTACAACTTTCCTAAAGGGACCTTAGGCTGAGGAGCTCGGGAAAGGGGCGAAAAATCCCTCACAAGCCTGGTATTTATAGGCCCAGCCAGCAAAACAGCACTTTCGGATTTTGGCCCAAAGAAATCGGGCGCCCGAAAAGTTTCGGGCTGCTACAGTAACGGGCCGGCCCGTTACTGTGCGCGCCCGAAACTCTCACGGGCCGCCACGTGTCCCAGGCCTGCTCCCTGCACCCGGCGCACGCTCCGCGATGAATCACGCGCTGCCACGCGTCCCGACCAGGCGACGTGCACCGCTGCGCCCGGCCAATCACGGGGCACCATGTGGCGCCCCCACGTCGCCCGGGTCAACGCACGTCGCGCGACGTGCGCGGCCGCGCCGCCGCCGCTCCGGGTCGAGCACGCCTCCCGAGGCAGCCGCCTCAGCCGTGTGGACCGAGTGCACCAGAACCCGCCAACCACACAATGCCACGTGTCCCCCGGTCTACCGTGCACCAGAGCCAAAAATTCGTGGACCGCGTGCACAACACCGCACCAACCACGAGATGCCACGTGGCCTACCCTCGGTCCACCGTGCACCCCGCCAAGGCCCATGGACCGCACCCGCTGCGCGCCACGTGGCCCGCGCCCGGTGCACGCGGCCCGCGGTGGACCGCGCGCCTGCGCCGCCGCCCGCCGCCGCGCTCCGCCGCCGCCAGCGCTTCTCCGGCCGCCGGAACAGTAACCCTAAGCCTCGATTTCCGTATTTTCGCGTCCGGGCTCAGAAAAATTCAAGTAAATAGTCCATTTCGCTCGTTTTCGCGCGCTGAATCCAAATCCGAGGTCCGTTTGGCCAAATTCCACTTCTAAAATTTCCCAAAAATTTCGGGAAGAGTAGACTTGATCCAATTTTCGTGCCGGGTCACATTCTTAGCTCCAATAAGCGCGCAAACACCTCACACACCCAAAATGGACTTCCAGAAAAGAAAACAAGCTCCAATTTACCAGAAACTCAATTCTGGGGCCCGGCACGCACGCACACACTCCCTGAAGCCACCAAACCAATAGTAAACCCTAGAGTGGGGATTCGGATCCTCACATCCTCCCCCACTAAAAGAAAGTTTCGTCCTCGAAACAAACACGGCTCAAAAGGGAGTCTCCAAGCCCAAAGGTAAGCCTCCATCAACACAAACTCCAACTCCCCAGTCGCTACAAACTCTCCACAAAGCGAGTCCAACCGCTTAATAAAACTCAGGAATTCCCAAACACTGGGGACGAGGAAGAACAGCCAACTCTACGCGTCCAAACTATTCGAATTACGCCGCAAAACTTATCAGAAAAAGAAAGGGCCCTACCAGTAGAAGGTCATCAACCCCCAACTCTCCAATTTAGAAAACAACTGAAATTAGCAAAAAGTTCGAAAGTTTCGAGAGACCAGTGCCCTCGCCCCAATCAAACAAGAACAGGTTCGGGCACCATCCCCATTTCTGGAGTAGTCTTTCGAATCTTTCATCCTGTTCGCAAATTTCAGCACAAAAGCGAGAAAAAGGGAGAGAAGTGTTGATGCCGTTCCTGCTGTGGCAACAAAATGGAAGCTACGGTCTATCCGTGCCCCTAAAAGAAAAACACCACTCTATCCGAGACCCCTAGAGACAAACCCTCTAGTCCTAGGCGTCACCTACGCTCGACAAGTCGCACCTAACCCAAGCCGCTGAAGCCATTACTGCAGGAAGGATGCCTCGGTGTCCAGTGGAAATGATCTCCTGTCGTCCAACTCGCGGAAAGGCCACTGCTGCAAGATGCTGGGAAGAATCCAACCGCTAATGTATGTCACAAAATTCCTATCCCTTAATCATGCAAAGCTGCACATGCCCTGATATCATGCAGATGGATGTCGTGGTACCAAAAATTCACTCAGCTTGACAGAAATTAAAACCATATCTGCGGCGAAAGGATCTGCTGCTGGAGTGCCCTCCACCAGGGTTGCATAAACCCGTCCACTAGGTGCTGAAGACCGTCGTCCCGCCTGTCCCGACGTCGTACCCCACTCTGTCTGATAGTGCATCGGAGGGGCTTCTGCTTCCTGAACAGGCAAGGGAGGTGCTATAGCCAGGGGTAGCACTGACAGAATAGCTCGGGGACAAGCTGCTCGAAAATGTCCCAACTCCCCACAAAGGAAACACCGTCCCTGTCTCTGGTCACACTGCGACGGGGGATGAGGGCCGCCACAAATGACGCACTCACGTCGTTGCTGCCGAAGCTGCTGTCTAGGCTGATACCGCGGCTGCTGCGGTTGTCCACCAGATCTCTGTCGCCCCTGGAACTCACGACCCTCAGAGTGAGATCGTGGAGGTCTCAGAGGTGCCTGCTGACTCGTCTGTCCCTCATCAACCGGTGCTGGGCGCTTCGCCCATGGAATCACCGCGGGGGCTGGAGCCACCTCGTCCATCACCGCCTCTCCGCACTCAACATAAAGTGCCTGCTCCATAGATGCATCCAACGTCTGCGATCTGTGCGAACGGACGAACTGATAAATCTCTTGGCGCAAACCCCGCTCAAACATATAAATCCGATGCGCCTCATCTCTGGACGCGTGCGGTACACAGGCCAACAATCGGTTGAAGTCTGCGATGTACTCCTGCACGGGGCGATCTCCCTGACGGAGATTCTTCAGTTGCTCCTCCACCCTCTGCCTGACGCTTTCCGGAAAAAAGGCTCCAAGAAATAGGCTGCGAAACTCCGCCCAAGAAAGAAGCTGCGTCCCAGGCGGACCAGTAGGTCGCACACGCCGCCACCAGGCCTCGGCATTGCTTTCCAAGAAGTGTGTCGCCAACAGCACCTGAAACCGCTCCTGAATAAACAAACTCTCGAAGTGTCGCTCCATGGCCGTGATCCAAGACTCTGCCTCCCACGGCTCTGCACTCAACCCAGAAAAACGGGGTGGATCGAACTGGCGGAACCTGATCAATGGATCCACCACCTCACGCCGCTTGCAGGGGTCAACTGTCCTGCCGTCCCGGACGGCTGACCACTGATAACCGGTGCAGTAGGGGCTGCCTGTGCTGCTGATACAACTGGGGGTGTCACAGCCGACTGTGCCCTCTGTTCCAACATGCGCACCATCCGATCCAAGGTCTCCTCCCGACGCCGGAAGGTCTCCGACAAATGAGCCATCTGAGCCCGAAGCTCCTGTACCTCACTCGGCTGACCCTGTGCCGACTCCTCCTGCTCATGCTCAGGGGAGGAGGAAGGCCGAGAACGCGTCCACATCCTGCGTCGAGGCATCGTGTCCACCTGCAATCCACAAGCAAACATCAAGACAACACCAAACAACACTCGACCCAATCCAGCGGAAGTCTAACGACATGTCCCCCTTCTCGAAGTACTATGTTGTCTACAGCCAACATAGTTGCCACAGAAGGAAGACATGTCAATCTGTGACACCCCCGGAATTTGGATTAGTCCTCTATATAAATGATATAATAGGACTAAATCTCTAACCCGGCTATAGCATTTTGGATGGTAGCAAGATCCAAGAGGAACATGAGAGTTAAGCATGCTAGAGCTAGAGTAGTTCTAGGATGGGTGACCCCCTGGGAAGTGGGGCGTCACAACCGCGATCTTAGAAACCCCATTCCGGGAGATCCGTACATCGGATTTCCGATCCGATCGCACCGTCGGTCTTCATTTTTCGGGCCCTTTGCCAGAAAAATACCCACACCATGCACCGACCGACTTTAAAATATTAAATAATTTTATTTCACTTAAGGGCTTAAATAATTTACATGTGAGTCAAAAATACACCTAAGGGCCGAATCACTACACCACTCACACTTTATAAAAAGTTTCGTCCCGAAACTTAAGTACAAACCTCACTAAACAATTCGGAAAAGCATTCCCTCATTTTTTATTCCAGTTCCCATGTCGCCTCATGCTCTTCGTGGTTGCTCCACTGGACCTTTACATAGGAAATAGTTTGATTGTGCAACTTCTTGTCCTCTCTTGCCAAAATCCGCACCGACGTCTCCTCGACGCTCAAATCCTCTCGCAACTCGATGGTGGAGGCATCCAAGGCATGAGAGGGGTCAGCGAGGTATTTCCGGAGCATTGAGACATGGAACGCATTGTGGACTCGTTCGAGGTTCGGCGGCAAGGCTAGCCGGTACGCCACCGGTCCTACGCGTTCTAGGATCTCGAACGGTTCCACGTACCTTGGGCTTAACTTTCCCTTTATGCCGAAACGTCGGTTCCCTTTGGAGGGCGAAACTCGGAGTAACACATGCTCACCTACTAGGAACTCTAAGTCTCGGCGTCTATTGTCCGCGTAGCTTTTCTGTCTGCTCTGGGCGGTCAGTAGCCTTTGCCTAATCAACCGCACCTTTGCTTCGGTTTCCTCCCCCAAGTCTGGGCCCAGAAACTTACGCTCACCCAAGTCGTCCCAACATATTGGAGACCGACAGCGGCGCCCGTACAGGGCCTCGTATGGTGCCATCTGAATGCTGGCCTGATAACTATTATTGTAGGCAAATTCCACTAGGGTCAAACATCGTGCCCACCCTTCGCCCAAGTCCAAAACACACGCTCGAAGCATGTCCTCCACAATCTGTATCACCCGCTCTGACTGTCCATCGGTCTGCGGGTGAAAAGCCGTACTGAAGTGCAACTTGGTCCCCATTGCCCGTTGCAGGCTTTGCCAAAAGTTTGACACAAATCGCGTGTCCCTGTCCGACGTGATAGATGTCGGTACCCCATGCAACCTTACTATTTCGTTGATGTATGTTTGTGCCAGTCGTTCCCGAGTCCACGTCGTGTGTATGGGCAGAAAGTGGGCCGATTTCGTCAAACGGTCCACAATCACCCATATCGCATCGTGTCCCTGTGGCGATCTCGGGAACCCGGTCACAAAATCCATGGTAATCATGTCCCACTTCCACTCGGGCACCGGTAAAGGTTGCAATTTTCCTGCCGGGCGCTGATGCTCGGCCTTCACCTGTTGGCACACCAGGCAGTGTGCCACAAATCGAGTCACGTCTCCCTTCATCTTGGGCCACCAGAAGGTCTGTTTGACGTCCTTGTACATCTTCGTTCCCCGGGGTGCGCTGCATATGGGGCAGTATGCGCCTCCCGCAGGATCTCCTCTTTGAGTTCCGGTAGATCCGGTACGCAGATTCGCCCCCGAAATCGTATCGTGCCGACGGAGTTTACTGTGAAATCACCCTCCTGGTCGGCGGTTATCCTACTTCGCACCAGCTGGAGTTGGTCATCAGTCGATTGTCCTTCGAGAATCCTGTCCAGCAGAGTCAGTCTGACCACCAGTGTCAGAAGTTGTGCGACTGTACCTGCCGGTACCACTTCTAGTCTTAATCGCGAGAATTCCGCAATGAGACTATCTTGCTGGGTGATGGCACTTACACCTGCCTCCTCGGCCTGCCCCTTGCGACTCAAGGCGTCGGCCACCACGTTTGCCTTTCCCGGGTGATAGTGGATCGTTAGATCGTAATCCTTCAGTAGCTCGAGCCACCGCCTTTGTCGCAAATTTAGCTCCTTTTGGGTGAAAAGGTACTTAAGACTCTTATGATCTGAGTACACGTTGCAGTGTGCCCCATACAGGTAGTGTCTCCAAAGTTTGAGGACGAACACAACCGCTGCGAGTTCCAAATCGTGCACGGGGTAATTCCGCTCGTACTCCTTGAGCTGCCTTGACGCATAGGCTATAACCTTTCCCCGTTGCATGAGTACCCCACCCAGACCGTTCCGCGACGCATCGCAATACACTTCATAATCCTCCCCTGGTTCTGGCAGGGCGAGAATCGGGGCTCGCGTCAATCTATCCTTGAGCTCCTCAAAGCTCCTCTGACATTTGTCCGTCCAGATGAACTTTTCCCCCTTTCTAGTCAAACGGTTTAAGGGGGTGGCTATCTTGGAGAAACCCTCCACGAAGCGCCGGTAATACCCGGCTAATCCCAGGAAGCTTCGAACCTCCGTCACCGTCGTCGGTTGGGGCCAGCCCGTCACCGAATCTATCTTCTTTGGATCCACCGCGACTCCAGCCGCCGAGATTACGTGCCCCAAGAAACCGACCTCACGGAGCCAAAACTCACACTTTTTGAGTTTGGCGTAGAGTTTCTGTTCCCGCAGGGTCTGGAGGACTGTGCGCAGATGTTCTTCATGTTCCTCATCTGTACGAGAGTAGATGAGGATATCGTCGATGAAGACCACCACGAATAAATTCAGGAAGGGTTTGAATACCCTATTCATCATATCCATGAACACCGCCGGGGCATTTGTGAGCCCGAATGGCATTACCGTAAATTCGTAATGGCCGTAGCGAGTCCGGAAAGCCGTTTTGGGGATGTCCTCCCCCTTAACCCGGAGCTGGTGATAGCCCGACTGCAGGTCAATCTTTGAAAACACCGTCGCCCCCTGTAATTGGTCGAAGAGGTCGTCGATCCTTGGCAGGGGGTACTTATTCTTAACGGTGACCTTATTTATCTCCCGGTAGTCGATGCACAACCGGAGACTTCCGTCCTTCTTTCTCACAAACAGGACGGGCGCTCCCCAGGGTGGCGCGCTTGGTCTGATAAAACCCTTGTCCAAAAGGTCCTCCAACTGTGCCTTGAGTTCTTTCAACTCCGCGAAGGCCATCCTGTACGGTGCCTTGGTGATGGGTTTGGTGCCGGGAAGTAGTTCACTAGGGAAGTCGACTTCTCGCTCCGGCGGCATTCCGGGGAGCTCCGTCGAAAATACATCCGGAAATTCCCTTACAACTGGAATTTCGGAAGGCGAGGGAACGGGTCGAGTGGCTAAATCTACCGAGGCTAGATAGGCCACGCACCCACCCTCTATCAGCTTCCTAGCCCGCGACGCGGAGATGACAGCCAAAAAGGAAGCACTTTTACATGCCAAGTACACATTTTTCGGAAATCCCGGCTTCTGCAGTTGTACCTGACGTTTCTCGCAATCGATTAGCGCCTGTCACTCGGTAAGCCCATCCCTTCCGAGTATCCCCTCGAATTCTCTTACCACTAAGTCTCAAACATCGGATCGTTGGAGCTAACCATTAACCCCAAACGACTGAGCTTTTAGAGGTGCACGTCCGATTCACTTAAAGCGGCATACACCGCACCACAGATCTCGACCGGAGCCAACCCACCTGGATGTTGGGTCTATTGTTGGGCCTCTTGCCGTTAGGTCTATTGCGGACCGCAGCCCACCCAACCTATTGGGCTCACCCAACCCAACTCACTAGTCCCCTGGGCCTATTGTCTCAAGGCAGGAAGTTGGACCTATTTGACCCATAAATAAAGGCCAACACCAAAGACAACTAAGTCTTCGCATCCTTATTAGGCAGAAAGGTACAGTGTATTTGCTCCTAAGGGTTCTCCTGGGGTCAAGACCAACATTACTCTTCGTTAGGGGTCTTTCCTGCTACTACTTCCCTCGGGTAGTGCGTCCTTTGTCGTGTCGTCGCATAAGACCCCTCATCCGTGTCGCGACTCCGAAGAATCATTCCCGGGTTCGGGGCAGTAAAAAAAACGGAAGTGTCTGTTACGGAATTTGAGTTGGCGTATTTCGTGAATGTAATATGTCTTGAAGATTGAAGATGAAGAAACTTCGGATCGTATACCTCAATCTCAAGAAAGAAGAATTCAAAAGGATCAGGTACGTTTAACTAAAGAATTTTGATGATCCGAATACTTCTTATAGTGTAGAAACACCTGGAAGAGGTTTTAATTGCTTATTCATCAAAAACTGGACATGGGACATGTTCAGGATCCGGATCGTGGCTTTCAATCCGGATCCCGAAAGGTGTTTGTTCATACACTGGTTCAATCCGGATCGCAGCACTCTCTGATCCGGATCCCGAACACTAGTTTTACCTGTGTGCTTCTTCGATCCGGATCAGGAATTGCAATCCGGATCCCGAACATGATATTCTGGTAAAACTGTATGAACGATCCGGATCGGGGACTATGATCCGGATCCCGAACAGGCAATTTTCTGGAAATCGTTTTGTGCTTCTGCAATCCGGATCGCCAAATCCAATCCGGATCGCCGTCGGTAAAACTTTCCAGAAAAGGCTGTTTTTGATCCGAATATTCTTCCTAGGGTTTCTAACCTATAAATAGCCCTTCCATTTCATTTCTAGGGCATCCGCAATAGATCGGCTGGTTAAGAAAAGATAGCCGAAAAGAAAAATCCACATATATAGAGAAGAACGGAAATCATTAGATCTATTCTATGGTTCTTCATCTATATTGATTGATTTGATTCTAGGTTTTCCATACTCACATTTTGAGTAGAATCAAATCAATGAATACTTAGATGGTATTTCCGATCTATCTTTAATCTAAGTATTCGGCGGATCATCACCACCCAAACAAACAACGATTTATCCCAAAATCGGCGCGTGGACTCGCGTGGCCTTGTGGATTCAAGGTGCAACCGCTCTCGTGGATTCGGAGCGAGGTGCGTTCGTGGATTCGAAGCGTGCCATTGGGTGAAGACCGTGGATTCGGTTGGACGTCGTGGACTCGACGTTGGACGCTGTGGATTCAGCGTTGGGCGCGGATCGTGGATTCGAGAAGCGTCGTGGAGCGAGCGGAGAAGATCTACTAGGAGCGTATGGTAAAAGGTTGAGTCGTCTGTGAGTACGTTATATCACCTTGTACGTGTGTTAATTCTAGTGGATTTCGCCGTGTTATCGGTCCCGTGGTTTTTTACTCCGGTTTGGAGTTTTTCCACGTAAAAATCTTGTGTGTTCTTTTATTTTTCCGCATTGGGTTTTATCGCACAATGATTTTTTGAGTGTTTATTGTTTACACCTATTCACCCCCCTCTAGGTGTTTTTTCCCCTATTTAGATCCTTATTAACCTAAACCCAACAAGTGGTATCAGAGCGGGAATAGGGTTGTAAACAATGGTTGAAGGTGGAAACATCAATCGACCCCCTTTCTTTGATGGAACAAATTATGCGTACTGGAAAGTACGGATGAAAGCTTTCTTAATTTCCATCGACGAAAGGGTGTGGCAATCAATTGAATTAGGATGGTCTAATCCAACTGAAATTTTAGATGATGTTCGCACCTTAAAACCTAGGTCGAAATGGACCAAGGAAGAGATAGACTTATCTTCTTACAATGGCAAAGGGATTAATGCTCTATTTAATGCTTTGTCACAAACTGAGTTCTCTCGCGTCTCGGCATGTGAGACTGCGAAAGAAATCTGGGATGTTCTTCAAGTTACGCATGAGGGAACTAACTTAGTGAAGATTCAGAAACTGCAAATGCTCACGAGCAAGTTTGACTCTATCTCTATGGCAGAGAATGAATCCTTCACTGACTATTACACACGATTGCAAGACATCGTGAACTCATGTGCTAACTTGGGAGAGAAGATTCCAGAATTTAAAGTTGTAAGAAAAATTCTAAGAACTCTTCCTGAACGATTTCGCCCGAAGGTCGCAGCCATTGAAACAATTAAACACCCGGACGAAATGCGTGTAGAAGAATTAGTAGGTGCTTTACAAACTTATGAAATGACTTTTCCTACTAACTATTCTTCTGGAAAGGCATCCTCTTCTAAGTCTTCAGGTTACGCATTGAAATCAACTAAAGAAGAAGACGCGGATTCATCCTCCTCGGACGACGACGAGAACATTTCTATGGAGGACTTTGAGAAGCAGCTCGCTCTCTTGACAAGGAAGTTTCGCCGCAACTTTCGAAGGGGAAATTCAAGCAAAACTCAATCCTTCGGAAAGTCGAAGAAAGGCAAGGGTCCTTCAAGCACAAGTCAAGAAAGCAAGAGAACTTCTCAAAGGATAAGAAAAGTTCTGAGGGACAAGTTCAGTGTTTCAAATGTCGAGGCTACGGCCACATAGCAACGGAATGTCCCAACAAGAATCCGGCTAAGAAGAAAGCGATGCAAGTAGTTACTTGGGATGACAACTCCACGTCAAATGAGTCATCGTCAAGTGATGAAGAAGACAACGCGACAGCTTTCCACGCGTCCACCACATCTTCTCCTTCATGTGCTTAATGGCAAGTACATCCGACTCACTGTCCAACTCCACTGTTGAAAAGATTGCAACGGACGATGAATCAGATGATTCGGAAGGTGAAGATTTTGTTTTAGCCTACCATAAGCTTTTGAGGGATTCAAAGAAACTGGCTAAGCAAAACAAGGGGTTGAAAGAGAGATTGCAGGATCTTGAAGATGAAGTAAAAAGAGTAACCTCTATCTCAACCGATCTTGAAGTGGAAAGGGACAATCTGATTAAGACAAATGTTTCCCTTCAAGAGTCCAATGAGCAATTCGAGAAGAATTATATGGATATGGTGAACAAAGCGAATTACTTCTTGAAGCTCTACGGCGAGGCTCGACAGGAAAAATTGGAAATGACAGAGACCATACGCCAACTAAAGGATGACTTACAGAGATTTTCTTCTGGAAGGAGTAAGTTGGACAGACTTCTTGGTCTCGGTCAAAGAAATAAGTTCGGCCTCGGATACACTCAAACTGGAGACATTCCAAGTTCGAGTGGTACAGTATTTGTGCCTCAGTCGGTATCTCCTCCTCCGACACCGGTGTTCACGACAAGCAACGACAACGAACCTACTACATCTTCCTCGGAATCGACAAGAACCAAGGTATGTTTTCGTTGTGGCATTTCAGGGCACATAAGAAGAAATTGCAAGACGGAAGCCAAACGCACACCTCAAGCACATCTTGCAATGACTACCAAAAGGGCTATTCCTCGGAAAACAACTGCAATTCATTGAAGGAAAAGAGCCTTGGTAGTACATCGCTCAAGACGACATCATCAAGGAGCAGCAATTCTTCAAGCAAGACGCTCTCACCTAGGAAATCAACTTCACGACCATTACCGACGCACTTCAAAAAGGTTTGGGTGCGCAAAGGTGAGATCTTTCCCTGTCTTGCTACCAATGTTTCTTTGCATGCATATGATAGTTCGTCTTGGTACCTGGATAGCGGGTGTTCCCGTCATATGACCGGCGATAAAAACTGTTTTCAAACATTTGAGAAAAACTCCGGAGGACTTGTTGTTTTCGGAGATGGTCGGTCTTCCAAAATTGTTGGAAAGGGAACGGTAGCTATTCCAGATGGCCCGGTTCTAGATAATGTATTATTTGTTCATGGCCTTAAGACTAACCTCATAAGCATAAGTCAACTGTGTGATAGTGGTTATTCAGTTAATTTTTCATCTGATAAATGCACTGTAACTGACATGAACCATGCTTTCTTTTTAAAGGGGGTTAGATCAGAAAACAACTGTTATGTAGTTCCTTCTAAGATTTCTGAAAAATGTAACCTAGCATCTTTGAAAAATGAAACACTTTGGCATGAAAGGCTAGGTCACATAAACTTTAAGGAACTTGCTAGAATTTCAAATAAAGATGTGGTCAAGGGGGTTCCAAAACTTTCTTTTGAACAAAACCTTGTGTGTGGCGGTTGCCAAAAGGGAAAACAGTCTAGGACTGCACACAAGAATTTGAACCACATAGGTACAAAACGGCCTTTGGAACTTTTGCATATGGACTTAATGGGGCCAACTCGTCAACCATCTCTGGGAGGTAAATGGTATATTTTCTTGTTGGTTGATGATTTTTCTAGATATACTTGGGTAGCTTTCTTAAAAGAAAAAGCTGATACCTTTGATTCTTTTCTCGAAATCTGCAATCGTATTATGATAGAAAAGAATGATAGGATTACTCGAGTTAGGAGTGATAGAGGTGGGGAATTCATAAATTCCAAATTCATTGATTTTTGCATTTCTAATGGCATTAAACATGAATTCTCCGCACCTTACACACCTCAACAAAATGGTGTAGTCGAGCGCAAAAACAGGGTCGTACAGGAAATGGCACGTGTTATGCTTCACAGCCGGAACTTACCTTTTTATTTTTGGGCTGAAGCGGTGAACACTGCTGTTTATGTTATCAATCGCGTGTATTTGCGCCCGGGGACTTTGAATACACCATATGAACTTTGGTTTTGTAGAAAACCTAACATCAAATATTTTCGCATCTTTGGGAGTCGGTGTTTTATTTTACGTGATCGTGAGAATCTTGGAAAATTTGACTCTCGAAGTGACGAAGGGATTTTCTTAGGTTATTCTACAAACAGCAGAGCATATCGAGTTTTTAACTTAGAATCTAAGACGATCGTAGAATCGATAAATGTTAAGGTAGATGAAGCTTTTCATTTTGAATCTGAAAAATCTACCCTCGATATCTCTCTTGATGATGATACACCTGCTAATGCATCTTCTTCTAACAATTCTTTCGATAATAATGTTGATGCATCTAACGGTTCTTCAAGCTTATCTGATGTGCAGGAATCATCTCGTGTACCTCCGCCTACTCCTCTACCTCAAACGTTACGCATCTCCAAGGATCACCCTGAATCGAACATAATTGGAGATCCACAAGAAGGAGTTAGAACACGGAGACAATTGGTTTGCGGATTTGCATGCTATGTATCTCAAATCGAACCAAGGAATGTTGATGAAGCTCTCCAAGATGATTACTGGATTAAAGCAATGCAGGAAGAGCTCCATCAATTCGAGCGAAACAAAGTCTGGGAACTGACGAAGCCTCCGAAGCAACACAATGTGATAGGTACCAAATGGATCTTCAAGAACAAGAAAAACGAAGAAGGTACTATCATCAGGAACAAAGCAAGGTTAGTTGCTCAAGGCTATTCTCAAGTAGAAGGTATAGACTTTGATGAAACCTTCGCCCCTGTAGCTAGACTCGAGTCCATTCGTATATTGTTTGCGATCGCTTGTCATTTTAAAATCAGATTATTTCAAATGGACGTTAAGAGCGCCTTTTTAAATGGATTTTTAAATGAGGAAGTTTATGTAGCTCAACCGAAAGGTTTTGTGGATCATAAACTACCTAACCATGTTTTTCGACTGAAAAAGGCTCTTTACGGTCTGAAACAAGCACCGCGAGCATGGTACGAAAGGTTGACAAAGCACCTTTTGGAAAAGGGCTACACTCGAGGGGGAGCTGACAGGACTCTCTTTGTGAAGCATTATCAAAACAATTTCATAGTTGCTCAAATCTATGTCGATGACATTGTTTTTGGAGCAACGAGAGATAATGATGCTTCTAAATTCGCGGAGACCATGGAAAGCGAATTTGAGATGTCCATGATGGGCGAGTTGAATTATTTTCTTGGATTACAAGTTAAACAAAACGATGAAGGAATTCACTTGTGTCAATCCAAGTATGCACTGGAGTTGGTCAAAAAGTTTGATCTTGAAAATTCTAAGGATTTTCCGACTCCAATGGGAACTAGCCATAAGGGACTTGGAAGTGAATCACAAAGTGAGAATGTAGACGAGAAACTGTACCGCAGTATGATTGGAAGTCTACTATATCTCACGGCTAGTCGCCCGGATATATCCTTCAGTGTTGGGATTTGTGCGAGATATCAATCAGCACCGAAGGAGGTTCACCTGAAAGCGGTGAAACGGATCATCCGGTATATCAAAGGTACAATCAATTTCGGAATTTGGTATCCTATGGGAACGACTTTGGATATTGTTGGATACTCAGATGCCGATTGGGCTGGATCGGTGGATGACCGGAAAAGCACGAGTGGTGCATGCTTCTATCTTGGCCACTGCCTTGTTGCATGGCACAGTAAAAAGCAGAACTGCATAGCACTCTCGACTGCCGAAGCGGAGTACATTTCTGCAGGAAGTTGTTCAACCCAATTGATTTGGATGAAGAGCGTGTTGAGCGATTTCCGGATTTCAACATCTTCGGTAACCATTTTATGTGACAACACTAGTGCTATTAACATTTCTAAAAACCCTGTGTTGCACTCTAGAACAAAACATATTGAACTTAGATATCATTTTCTTAGAGAGCTAGTTGAATCAAACATTCTTCAACTGTCATATATTTCAACTGAGGATCAATTAGCCGACATCTTAACAAAACCTTTGGATCAAAAACGTTTTATTCACTTGCGTAAAGCAATTGGCATGCTTTCCTTGAAATAAACTCTTTTGAAACCTTTGCTTAGATTAGGTTTTGTTTTTGTTTTTGTTTTGTTCTTTATCTATGTTCTGTACATAGCACACTAATTGAGCATAAATCATAATTGACTTTAATTGCATCCTTTTATGCATTTAGAAATTTATTATGTTTTTGATGTCATAATATTTCAATGTTGCAATGATCATTTACGTTAATTAAACCATCTTTTAAGTGATCAAAGTCAATTTCTCTCTCAATGATCTCTTGGTATAGTCATTATCATATTTGATTGCTTAGTCGAGTATGAATTCGAGATCAATGGTTTGGTTGAATACCTTATATATTAAATAATTGATAGCCAATTGAGGGGGAGTCAATGAAATGTGAAATGCTCAAAAGATGTGGAAAGAGTTACATCCCAATGAGGAGTGTGAAAACTACCACCACATGGAGAAAATGAAAGAAAAAGATACTCCATGAATGAAAAGCAAATTTTTGTTTGAAAATTGTTGATGAAATTCATATTGAAATACTTGACTCAGTCGTATTTCATGGTTGGTATAAGGTGGGATTTTTAGTAAAGATGCTCAAAGAGCCACTCCTTCAACAGATTGTCTAGATATATTATCTAACTTATCTGGGATTTCAAACATCTATTGATCTTGGTACTTCATTTTCTTTACTGAAATTGATGATTTGATAAAGGCATTACACATAAGATCAGGATAGATGTAATTGAAGTTGTTCAACTTTAAGTGTTTTAACTTTCGTAAATTTTCGTTTCATTTTTGGATATTTTTGATAGATTTTGCATAATCTATTTCTTGTTGTATGAAACGATGCCATTTGTTTAAAGTTGACATGGTAAAGTGCTTACATACTTTTTCTGGATTTTATTGTATTTTTCTAAATTTTTCTGAAGAAAAAGGTGTAGCCGATCCGGATCGGGCAAGTGATCCGGATCCCGAACGCAGGATTTTTCCTGCGGGTAGCCGATCCGGATCACATTCTCGGCCGATCCGGATCACGGCTAGGGTTTTATATAGAAACATACAGATTTTTGATTTCTTTACCCTAATCTCTGGTTTTCAAGCCTCTAGAGTTTCTCTCTCTAGATTTCTTGCTTCTTGGAGCTTCAAAACTCAAAGTTCTTCGGATTCAAGTAAGTTTTATGATCAAAACTCGGTTTTTACAGTTTTTATCAAACGTGAGTTGAAAAATTGGAACTTTTTCGTTTGTGAATGGTTTTTGATCAAATTTCTTTTGAAATAAGAACTCTGGGTCAATTAGTTTTGCTTTTATGCTGGGATTTTACTTGATTAACGAGTTTTTAGGCTTCGATTTCTAAAAATTCGGTTTTAGGGCATAAAAGAGGAATTTTTGTAAATCATGGAATTGATCTATTTTTAAAATTCTTTTTGGAAAACTAATTTGATTCTTGGCTTCTCTACATGATTATGATTGTCTAGGTACAATGTTTTCAAATTTTTCAAAATTGACAATTTTTCATATGTTCTTGAGTTGGTTTCACAGGACACTTTCTTAAACTCAAAGCACTAGACGCAATGGCCTTCTCCTGGTTAATTCTGCTACTGGTTACAATGGTGCTCACCAGAGCAACTAATAAGTTGAAAAGAGCCAAGAAACTCCAAAGAAAAGGAGAAGTCGATGTCATAAGTGACACTGAACTTGAAGAAATGAGAATGAGATTCATTGGGACATGATAACAGATGATGATGATGATGAGGTATTGCCGACTAACTCAACACGAAAAGGAAAAGCTCCCTTGGACACTGGGAAAGCTCCTATGCCTGCCCCAACTATCTCTATAAAACGTAAGCGACTTGCTCGACGTTTTGGACTGAGACAGGAGACCAAGGTTGACCCACCAATAGCTCCTGACTCTCCGCCACGTGTTGAAGAAGTATTTGTTAACAGTGATCGTCTTAGAGCGTTTGCACATCGCGAATGCATTGGCGAAAGGCACGTGAACATTGAGGCTCTACGAGGTCACTCCCCTGAATTTGGTACTTTGATTGAACAAGCAAATCTCATTCAAGTATGTCGCTTCCCAGAAACTCTCGGTTACTGCCTGCACCTGTGAGGACCTTCTATACCAACGCACGGCATCTTCGCGAATTTGAAAACGGTCCTATGGAGTTCTACACGAATATCCAAGGCACGAGATTCAAAATCACTCCACAGTTGATTGGCGAGGTTTTGGGAATGGAAGCCAGCAAGAAAGGAGTCCACTACCTGAAAGGGATAAATTTGACAAATACTTTATGGCGAAAAGTTATCAAGGAATTTGTCTCGAGGGAACACAGTCAACCGAAAAATCAGTTCGATCTAAAGAACTTCGTCTTGAATATCGCTTCTTAAATTTCATCACGTGTTACAATATACTTCCAAACATGCAGACGAAGGTTGTGAGATGGGAACGATTGTTGTTCTTATATCTCATCGGACATCCATCAGAGGCAACGGCATTGAATATCAACATCCCGTACATCATCTGGAATAGAATGGCACGATATGTTGAGCATCCTCACCCCAGCGAAAGAATTCCTTTTCCACTGATTATAATGAGGATCTTAAAGAAATTTCAAGTTGACATCACCTCTACGACCTATCATCAATGTCTGAACATGATAGATGAGTCCACAATTGTCAAATCCCTTCACAAGTTGCCACATGTCACTCAAGCTTCTGCATCTGGGAAGAAGCCTGACCCAAGCACGGCTGCATCACCATCTCATCAAGCACCTGGCACAGATGATGACGCATCTTTGAATTCGATTTTCAAGTTACAGCAACGGCTGTCTATTCAGCAGGAACAAATTTTGAAGGAACAACAGCGGATTACCAATGAGCTAGAAATATCAACAGCAGCTCACATCACCATCACGAAGAAGATAAATTCAATGGACAAGCGGATGCGAAAGATAATGTCCAAGATTGGTTGCACAAGTTCTGAAGATTCAGATTCTGAAAACTGACCTTTTCTTTTTGTGCAGGATTTTTTTTTAACGATTCTTTTAGTTTAGTTTCAGTTTGTGCATACTATTAGGACTTTATGTTTTCTTTACTCTCCTTACATATTGTAGCTCATGCTACGTTTTGGCTTTGTTTTGTGACAAAAAGGGGGAGAGAGTGAGAGAGTTAGAAAGAACTCTGAACAATGAATGATGTGAACAATGATTGTGAATATCGATGATATCAAGGTAAGTATGAACTTCAACTCAACTTTGGTTTTTCTTTTGTGATTTGTGACATGCTTCTATACTAACTATTCGACTAACTATTTGGGCATGTAATATGACTAACAAGTTGATGTTGGACTAACATACTTTGACATTTGGTTTTCAACTGCTTAGAAGATATGTTGGTTTTTAACTATGCTTCTTTCACATATCTGATTTTTTCAAATGTCATGATGAGACTAAACTCTATCTCTGTATTTGGTTTTGTATGCTCCAATTCTTGAGGTATCTAACGAATTTGTTTGTCAAGAATGTTTTCTGTGTGCAGAGATTACAGATGTCTAAGTCTAGAGTCTGTTCTAGGAGTTTATCTCATGTTTTTAATTTCTGGAACTCTTTTGTAAATTTTTGTTGTATGGTGATAGCAACAAAAATATCTTTTTGAATTTTCTTTGTGGATTTGTGTTTTGTCACGAAACCGCCAAAGGGGGAGATTGTTACGGAATTTGAGTTGGCGTATTTCGTGAATGTATTAAGTCTTGAAGATTGAAGATGAAGAAACTTTGGATCGTATACCTCAATCTCAAGAAAGAAGAATTCAAAAGGATCAGGTACGTTTAACTAAAGAATTTTGATGATCCGAATACTTCTTATAGTGTAGAAACACCTGGAAGAGGTTTTAATTGCTTATTCATCAAAAACTGGACATGGGACATGTTCAGGATCCGGATCGTGGCTTTCAATCCGGATCCCGAAAGGTGTTTGTTCATACACTGGTTCAATCCGGATCGCAGCACTCTCTGATCCGGATCCCGAACACTAGTTTTACCTGTGTGCTTCTTCGATCCGGATCAGGAATTGCAATCCGGATCCCGAACATGATATTCTGGTAAAACTGTATGAACGATCCGGATCGGGGACTACGATCCGGATCCCGAACAGGCAATTTTCTGGAAATCGTGGTTTGTGCTTCTGCAATCCGGATCGCCAAATCTGATCCGGATCGCCGTCGGGATTTCTTTCCAGAAAAGGCTGTTTTTGATCCGAATATTCTTCCTAGGGTTTCTAACCTATAAATAGCCCTTCCATTTCATTTCTAGGGCATCCGCAATAGATCGGCTGGTTAAGAAAAGATAGCCGAAAAGAAAAATCCACATATATAGAGAAGAACGGAAATCATTAGATCTATTCAATGGTTCTTCATCTATATTGATTGATTTGATTCTAGGTTTTCCATACTCACATTTTGAGTAGAATCAAATCAATGAATACTTAGATGGTATTTCCGATCTATCTTTAATCTAAGTATTCGGCGGATCATCACCACCCAAACAATCAACGATTTATCCCAAAATCGGCGCGTGGACTCGCGTGGCCTTGTGGATTCAAGGTGTTATCGCTCTCGTGGATTCGGAGCGAGGTGCGTTCGTGGATTCGAAGCGTGCCATTGGGTGAAGACCGTGGATTCGGTTGGACGTCGTGGACTCGACGTTGGACGCTGTGGATTCAGCGTTGGGCGCGGATCGTGGATTCGAGAAGCGTCGTGGAGCGAGCGGAGAAGATCTACTAGGAGCGTATGGTAAGAGGTTGAGTCGTCAGTGAGTACGCTATATCACCTTGTACGTGTGTCAATTCTAGTGGATTTCGCCGTGTTATCGGTCCCGTGGTTTTTTTTACTCCGGTTTGGAGTTTTTCCACGTAAAAATCTTGTGTGTTCTTTTATTTTTCCGCATTGGGTTTTATCGCACAATGATTTTTTGAGTGTTTATTGTTTACACCTATTCACCCCCCTCTAGGTGTTTTTTCCCCTATTAGATCCTTATTAACCTAAACCCAACAGTGTCCCAGTTTGTCACGTTAGAAGCAAAGGTCGTGCTTCCGGAATGAATAATTTCCCCCGGGGTGCTCCTCTGTGGATGATGCATAGCCGGTCTCCGCTAGAAAATTCCTCTCCTGAGAAGGACTGGGGTCGTTTCTTGTCCATGTCGTACTCCGAGTCCTCTTGTCAGGCGCGTGTCACCTCGAATCCGCGCTCCACTATGGTGGCCCTATCCACCACTTTCTGGAAGGTGTGGAGTTCCACTACTCGTGCGACTTCGAAAGTATTGCTCCGCAATCCGTCTACGAAGAGGCGGGCTTCGTGTGCTTCATCCCTTATAACAACGGAAACACAATTGGCCAACCTTACATATTCTTGTCGATACTCCATGACGTATCGATCCCCCTGTCTGATGTGTTTCAGGTTCCTTGCGATGTCTTCGGATATTGGGGTGGTTGGCCCCCGTCGGGAAAGTCATTCCCGGGTTTTGGCTAGGGTCGTTTCGGCCCGCGACAGACTCATGATCCTTCTGCCGGGTGCGTGGAACGGCCAATTCCCGCCCCACCATAGTGGTCCTATCGATCACTTCTCGATAAGCGGGGAGACCCACCGTCGGTATTACCCGATTAGTGTCGCTATGTGGACCACCTTTGGGAAGACGAGCCTGGTAGGGTTCGTCTTTCCTAACAAAAAGGGGAGAGCGCTATGCCATGTCGCATAACCCGTTGTTGGAGTAGCCGATTCTCCACTGTTGCCGGAACCGTCGTATCCTCTTCTGCACCATCGATTGAAGAGCAGCTTCAGGCCATTAACCGTGCAAACAAAGAAACCAAGTTAGTCCTAAGGTTATCACCCTAGCACTTTGACTTACGAACACACCTACATTAAATCCCTTTTCCCCGTACTCTCACGTACTACCGCACCTACACCTTGGTTATCTCATGTCCAATTTGCTTGTGGCATTATACACTGTGGATGTGGGTCACCGTCTACTGTGGTTATGGTTGTTTTTCTCTGATACCATTTAATCTGTCACGCCTCCGGGGGTTTTTGAGTCAAGCCAAGCGAAAAAGTGCGTGTATAATTTTTTTTTTCTTAATAAATGGACATAAACCTCATCCCCGGTGCGTGTCAGACCGCCACATACACAAATTCACTCTGCCAACGGACAGAGTCTCCTTTGTATATATACGGCGTCCCATTTACAACATCAACAATCAACCATCAACCATGCAGTAGGCATACATCACCAATCAGAGAGCATTCATTTAGCTACTGTTTTAAAAATCGGTGTCCACCCGACAACTTATTTTCCAAGTAATTCAACCTTTAAAACATTGAAGCGGCATCACCGTTAAGAAAGGATAAAACTAGGGGTTGTAAAATCTGTGCCCACACGACACTCCAATTTGGGAAAACGTTTTCGAAATCGTTTGGTTTTTCATCAAAACATGCCGCACATGAAAACATCACCAAAAATAGCTAAATCATATAAGTACATCCCATCCACAGTGCTAACAATTAATTGTCCATAACTAATATAATCTACAAAGCAAATTAACTAATAAAAGCATAAAAGAAATGAGATAAACCCAAGATATCCTGACTACGGTCCTCGCGACGCAGTCTCACCGCCATCCCGGCTAACGCACCTAGTCACACCTGTCACGGAGTGGGTAAAGTCAGAGACAAACAAAGTAGATGTCTAAATATTAACAAGGAATAAAAAGCAAACCGATTACACCGGAACCTTTCGCTAAGTTCTGTTCATAATTAAGCTGGGCACCAATCCCAGAGTACCTGTCGGAGAGACAGAAGTCTCCCCTCGTGCACAACACCTTTTTGATGCTTTTAACCTCTTCACGGGGCTAGTGCGGCACCTATAGCTGCCGTGAAGAGGTCCCCACCCTACACACGTAGGGCACACGGGTCATTTAGACCACTTTTCCGGAAAAGTACACCCATGCGGGGGCCATTCCGCCTGTGTACGTGCAGCATCCGAAAACACCTTGGCGAGATCGGCGTGTATTAAGCACCGCGACCGCAGCCGCAACAGTTGTTATATAAGATAAAATACATTCATGCGAAAGGTTAAACTGTCCATCTATTTTGTTAGACAAATTAAGAACCTTTTTTATGATGATAGATGCATTTACTGCACTTGTTGCACTTATAGCAACTGTACCCACCTTGTTGCGGGAAGATCGGAGCACCTGGATCTTTCACACACTCCCGCTGCGCACCCGGACCGAAGATCGACGGGAAGGTCGCCCGGTCGCGTTCTTGCCTTCGGTTCGACGTTCGGGAAGGTCGGGCTCTTTCTCTTTTTCCTTTTCCTTTCTTCCAGCTAGGGTTCCGTCTTTTCCCTTTTCTCTTTCTTTCTTTCCTCACCGGTTAGGGTTTTTATATTTCTTTCTTTCCTTCTGATAACCGGAATCACTTATATAATCCCCTTTATTTAATTATTTATTTAATCATTTTCCTCTTTATTTCATACGTACGTAAAAAGGAAAAACCTACAATTATCCGGATATTTATCTCTTAACAAATATCTGAATCCCACGAGATAAAAATCCCACCTTCTAAATCCTAGTCACCGATTATTTAATTTATTTAATTAAATAATCATGGGAAATAAATTACCAATTTAAATTATCGTCACCGATTAATTAATTCCTTAATTAATTAATCACGCGAAATATCCAAATTTCCTCAGAAAGCGTGTCGGATATTTTACACGAATTTCGATGCGCGCCCTAAGTCACCGCGATCTTAGAAACCCCATTCCGGGAGATCCGTACATCGGATTCCCGATCCGATCGCACTGTCGGTCTTCATTTTTCGGGCCCTTTGTCAGAAAAATACCCGCACCACGCACCGACCGACTTTTAAATATTAAATAATTTTATTTCACTTAAGGGCTTAAATAATTTACATGTGAGTCAAAAATACACCTAAGGGCCGAATCACTACAGGCTCCATCCACGGGGGAGGTGCGGCAGTGCATTAACCGCGCGGGTGGACCACGTGGCGCTTCCGGAATGGCGGGAGTGCGTGGCGCGGTCCAAGGAAGAAGCGCGGCTCTGGTGGACCGGGCGCACAACACGTGTCACCCGGGCATTGGCTGGCTCACCGAAGCGCGGTCCATGGAGCCTCAACGCGGCGCCTCGGGGCGCGTGCCAGCGCAGGGCGCCAGTGCGGCTGGTCGGCTGCACATGGCCCGCACTCGAGTGCGGGCCATGTGTCGGCCCGCCAAAGGGCGGGCGCATGCACCGCCTCCAGCGAGCCCTGCCACGCGGCAGGCGCCCAGCCGCCCCGCACAGCTGTTTGCCGTGCGGGGGGACACGTGGCAGCACCGGAGATTTCCGGGCGCGTCGGACGGGAGGTGTGCAACCCACTTGGTGGATTCGGGCGCCCGTAAGTTGCGCCCGAATCCGGCCAAGGGGGGGGTACTGTGGGCTGCCTATATATAGGGCCTTTGGGGCCCTTTTTGCTCTCTTTCTGAGCGGATTTGCACAGTGGACCTTTAGCACAAATTTTTCCTCCACCTGAGAGAAATTTAACTGAGCTTCCCTGGGATTTTTATGAGCGCATTTTTCGAGGTTTGCTATTTTACGGCGCGGCGCGACGCTTGTTCACCGACAACCCGTTTCGTCCCTTCGCAGTGTTCAGGCTCCCCCGGCTCATCCCGACCTCCGTTTCGGGCGATTCTTGCGCCATTGGACTCTCGACAGGTAGAGCTTCAATTTTGGTGTTTTGAGTTTTCCCTAGTTTTCATGTGGATTTTGATTTTCCCGAGCTTCTTTGTGACCCATTTTTCTTCGTAGAGTTTTGGACAGCACCTGATTGTTTTGGCTGTAACATCGCGCTCAGGCAACGGATCGAGGTGATTCAAGAGACGTTTTTCATCTACTTTTTGCAAGGAATCTTCTGAATTTTTCTCAAATTTTTCTGGATATTTTACGAAGGTGAAAATCTCCTTTTTCTGTAGTCATTTGGTACAGAATTTCTGCACAGTTTTGTTTGGGGTGCCTCCCTTGCCGAATTTGTATCTCAGCGAAGGAAGCTCGGCTTCGAACGTGCAGGTACTCGTTTCGAGCGGTTCGTCGCGAGGATCGTGACGGTATTTTTCTTGGATTTTTTTCGAGCACTTTTCGCAGGTGAAAAGCGGGAAACTTTGGACTTATAAATTTTAGGACAGATTTTGGGAACATTGAAAGATTAAAAGTATGTATGTTCTTCTTGGATATTTTGTACAGTGTTGCGGTGAGCTTTTGGATCGAGCGCGGATTTCACATTTGGGACAAGGATTTTAGCGCTCGAGGTGGGTACCGTTGTTAACCTCCTACTTGTGATAACCCACTAGGTATATTGGAGCTAGTCCTATGTAATGTTGCTAGTATACTAGTGGAATGAATATAGCATGCTTAATTGGGAGAAATGGACTTGTGGTTGATATTTGCATCTTTAGAGGACTAGGTTCTAATAAATGGTAATTCTTACAAATGTTAAGTTGATTAGAATCCCTGGGAACAATTGCTTAAACCTTTTGGTAATAATCGGCTAAAACCATATCATGCTTTATGTATAAATGGGAGACTTGCGCATGTGTATAAATTAGCTTATGGCACGTTAGTTCTTCAGATATTCAAACAAAGGCATACTGTAATTCTGGTAAGAATTGGAACACTGAAATTATTTTGTTAAGTAAAGGACTTTTGCATGCTTGAATGGTCACCTAGTTAGACCACCTTTTTCTGCTACACTATCATGCTGGAATTGACTTAGGAGAAACCATGCGTTTTATTCCTTATCCTGTTGTCTAGTCTTAGGGGATTGTGTGCTCAGGTTAGAGCAGGGACCGGGATAGTGTAGGCAGTTATTGGGATTTGGGACAGGTAGGTTTGAGGCCGGGGTATTTGCGGCAACCGCGAATTTCGGGCGGTTGACCGGATTGTTATTAATGTATCAGATTTGGGGATAGTGGATCGGGACTTTTTTAGTGGAGGGGTTTTTCCCACTTAGTTAGAGTCTTGATTCAGTCCTACTATATCAGGTTACTTTTGGCGACTTATTTCACTCGTGAGGGTCGCTCCCCTCGAGTGCCACTCCGGAGTGTGCGTACTTGTGACCGTGCCGGTCAGGAGCCGGTCTGTTGCCTTTGGGATGGGACCATGTCGGTCAGGAACCGGTCTACACCCCGCAGCTGAGTTGTGAGTTAGTAGGCGTAGCAAGCAGTTCCGGCGTTTAGATTGGGTTACCCAGGCAGGCATATGTATATTCTGATGCATACATTTAGCTATCTTTTTAGCTGGGCATGTGGAGGCGTATTAGTGGTAGTTCTTATCAGTAGTTATACTCATAGTTACCACCTTTATTCTTTCCGCCTCTGGTAGTCTTAGTGGGCATGTCTGAGTTGAGGTTTACCCACTAGGGGAGGCTACTGTCTTTATAGTAGTTCTTACCCCCCACTGTTTTTCCCTCTTCTTTTCCCCATTGTTTTGCAGAGTCCTCTGCAGGAGCTGCGGAACCCTCTTCCCAGGACCGAGGTAAGAGGATCGTTGACTAGTTAGCTGCTTCCCTGATCCAGAGTTCAGTAGATTTTGATGTATCCCCAATACACTCAGACGGTTGTATTTTCCTTTTATTTTTGGGTCTGGCTTTGGCCAGCTGGATGTATTTTATTTTGTGAGCTGGGAGAGACATTTGTATATTTATGAGAGCCATGTTGTACTTTCTTTTCCAGTATTTGTCTGAGATGTACTAGTTTTAGTTTAGCTTTGTTTTTATTCTCCTTTATTATATCTTTATATCTGAGTAGGTTACCAGCGCTTCGTGTACATGGGAAATCCCGTGTGCACGGCGGATCTGTAGACGAGCCCGGGTTCTGGTTTACACCCGGGGCGTGACAGATTAAGTTGGTATCAGAGCTTAGGGTTAGGTCAAGTGGGACTTAGGAAACCCTAGGCTTTTGGCAGACCCTAGGACGGCAAGGCGTGAGTGGCGTGATATTTTGCGAAAGTCGGCAATTTATTATTAAACTCTTCCTGTGAGTGAAGAGGGACTGGCGTATCCTATTTCTGGTGGACTGTTATGTTGGCTGCAGAAAACATAAGATTACAGAAATAGGAGTATGACCATGACTTTCGCTGGATTGGGTCGAGTGTGGTTTTGTTTACTGACCCGTTGTCACGCCCCGGGGGTTTTGTTCAGCGAAAAACTAAGAGTTTCTGATTTGGTGTGAAAAATCCCCTTCCTATTTTTTTTTTTGTTCAGTCATCCCCGGCGCGTGCCCAGACCCGCCACATATACAGATTTACTCGGCAAACGGGCAGAGTCTCCTCTGTATATGCACGGCGTCGCAGATAATACAACAGTATAACACAGCATTTCTTTAATCACAACAGAGCCATACTAAAGTGCACATGCAGGACAAGTACGATTTTCGAGGCCAATCGATTTTAAAGTATAAAACCACAATTGTTCGAAACAGCGCCCACCCGGCGCCAAATTTGAAAACCAGTTTGAAATTAACATAAAACCCCAAGGTTTGGAAATCGTGCCCACACGGCACTTGGGTTTTGAAAGCCATTTTCGCAAATCATAAATCCACAGGGTTTTGAAAAGGATGCCCACACGACACCTAAGTTTTAAAAAACGGTTTTCACAATCTCTTTTTCATTTATTAATCTTTTGTTTTCTTTGAAATTGGCCTACTGGAGATAATAACAAAACGCCATGTCTCACATCCAATGTCACAACATCCACAACCACACCGACCCCAAGAGGGTATCGAGAACCACACAGTAGCCTACAGTATGAGATGAAGTGCAAGGAAAGTAAAGAAACGACAAACTGGGGCTCCCGCAGCCCGACTGCTCCCACCTCGGCCTCACCGTCGCCTACCTCTCACCCGTGGAAGAACCTGTCATAGAGTGGGTAGTCAGCGACACTATCATGATAAAAGAATAATAAAACAGTAAGGTAATACCAAGCCTCAAAAGTAAGACTAGCCGGAGCAACCACTCTGCTCATAAAAAGAACCCGGGAACACCTGTACACCTGTAACACCTGTAACACCTGACCTCGTCGGGCACCAATCCCGACGGGTCGCACCGCCCAAACCTTGGTGCCTCAAACCCCACGCCTACGGGGGCCCCCACTACGTCACCTCGTGGGTAAACACAGGTCAGAGACTGCCTTTCCGGAAAAGAGCACCCTTAGCGGTGGCCAGACCGCGGGTGCGCGTGTCGCAACCTCGAGCCAAATAACCAGACACAGGGTATAATGTAAATCATGGAGACTGTTAGCATCAGTATTAATAATCAAAAGTTAACGCTAATACCGTTTTCCCAAACTTTATACTCGGTCTCAAATAGAACCCACCTGTCACGTGCAACGATCGTCGCTCAACCCCTCCGCGTCCCGGCGTGCTCCCCGAATCTACAAAGACCCCCGGGACGAATCAGATACTCACCAACAATAAATCTAGAGCAGAAAAATATCTAGTAACCGCTGCTGGGCGCGACACACGCCCGTCGGCGCGGAAACGGCGATGGCCCGGTCGGCCTCGGTGGCGGCGACGACCCTGCACGGTGCCCGGGCCTGCGCGGCGCCCCGCCCGCACGCGCGGCCAGCGGCCCGCGCGGCGCCCAGGCCGGCGCGGCGCCCAGCCCGCACACGCGGGCGGCGCCCCGCGCGGCGCCCAGGCCCGCGCGGCGCCCTGCCCGCACGCGCGGGCGGCGCCCAGGCCCGCACGGGGCCCAGCCCGCACGCGCGGGCTGCGCCTCGCGCGGCGCCCGGGCCCGCGCGGCGCCCAGCCCGCACGCGCGGGCGGCGCCCCGCGCGGCGCCCAGGCCCGCGCGGGGCCCAGCCCGCACGCGCGGGCGGAGCCCCGAGCGGTGCCCAGGCCGGCGCGGCGCCTTGCCCGCACGCCGCCGCGGCGCCCCGCGCGGCGCCCAGGCCCGCGCGGCGCCTTGCCCGCACGCGCGGGCGGCGCCCCCGCGCGGTGCCCAGGCCCGCGCGGCGCCCGGGTCCGTGCGGCGCCCCTGCGGCGGCGATGTGCGGTCGACCCTAGCGTGCGCCTCCTTCGCGCGATGATCCATCTCAACTTACCCTCGAGTTAAACGAAGTAAAAAAAACAATTATTTAATTAAAGACTCACCGATCTCGGCGTTCCCGATTCGCCGATGGAGAAGGAGGAATAGGAAGGATTCGCCCCGCGCGCTTGCTTGCCGAATTTCTTGGGGTGATCGATCGTTTCCCCCTCTCCTTGATCACTTCCGCCTGGTCCTCGGTTCCGCCGATAGAAGGGAGGAGATTTTTTGAAAAAGGGTTCCGCTTCCTGTTTCTTGTGATCTACGCTCAGGGCAAGAAGAGGGAAAAATAATGCCCTAAACCTAAGTCGCAACCTAAAGGAAAAAGGGTCGGCTAACGAGGGAAGTGGGAGTAACCCAAACCTCAAACGAAAAATTAGTCGATTTGGGTTCGAACCTGGGTCCGGTCTGCCTCGATAATTGTGCAAGACGCCTGAACCGTACCAAAACTTCCGGAATTTATTTCGGGAGATTCCGGAGCCGGAAACCAAAACTGATCGCGCCGCCGTTCTCCGTTTCACGAGCTTTACAAACCAAAAATACCCGCGAGCCCCGACGGTCTGTCCAGAAACACCAAAACAAAATAAAAGAGTCACCCCAGGTCCCCTTAGTCGAAAAACAGTTCAATATAATTTCAAAGGAAGGTCCAGAAGGACAAATAGACACGCGGTTACTACACCACTTACCTCTTAAAAACGAGTTTCGTCCCCGAAACTCAATCCTGGTTCGCGGTGAAAAGAAAGGGATAGCCCTCCCTCATCTTTGACTCTAGCTCCCACGTTGCTTCCCGCTCCTCGTGGTTGCTCCAGAGCACCTTCACGTAGGGGATGGCTCGGTTTCGCAGCGTCTTGCTCTCTCTTGCTAGGATTCGCACTGGGGTTTCCTCGAAGCTTAGGTCCTCCTTCAGTTCGAGTGTCGAGACGTCCAGGACATGCGATGGGTCGGGGAGATACTTCTTGAGCATCGACACGTGGAACACGTTGTGGACTCGGTTGTGGTTCGGTGGTAGGGCAAGGCGGCAAGCCACTGGGCCAATGCGCCCCAGGATCTCGAACGGCCCCACAAACCGCGGGCTCAGCTTGCCCTTTCCTGCTCAAAGCGTCCGCCACTATGTTTGCCTTCCCGGGGTGGTACTGGATTGTTAAATCGTAGTCCTTCAGTAACTCAAGCCACCGCCTCTGTCGCAGATTTAGTTCCTTTTGGGTGAACAGGTACTTAAGACTCTGATGATCTGAGAAGATGTTACAGTGAACGCCAAAGAGGTAGTGTCTCCATAACTTTAGAACGAAGACCACCGCAGCTAGCTCCAGATCGTGTATCGGGTAGTTCCTTTCGTAATCCTTTAGTTGCCTAGAAGCATAGGCTATTACCCTCCCCTGTTGCATCAGAACACCCCCAAGGCCGATTCTCGAGGCGTCGCAGTACACTTCATAATCCTCTCCGGGGGTCGGCAGCACAAGTATCGGCGCCCTGGTTAGCCTTTTCTTTAGTTCCTCAAAGCTTTCCTGGCATTGGGCCGTCCACATGAACTTTTCTCCTTTCTTGGTCAACCGGTTTAAAGGGGCCGCAATTTTCGAGAAACCCTCGACGAAGCGTCTGTAATATCCCGCCAATCCCAAGAAACTGCGGACCTCCGTCACGGTCGTCGGTGGCTGCCAGTCGATCACCGATTCCACCTTCTTGGGGTCCACGGCGATTCCCTTCGACGAGATCACGTGCCCCAGGAATCCTACTTCGCGTAGCCAGAATTCACACTTTTTGAGCTTAGCGAACAGCTTCTGCTACCTGAGGGTTTGGAGAATCGTTCGTAAATGGTCCTCGTGCTCCTCGTCGGTGGGTGAATAGATCAGTATGTCGTCGATGAAAACCACTACGAACCGGTCTAGGAATGGTCTGAAGATCCGGTTCATCATTTCCATAAAGACCGCGGGTGCATTCGTAAGCCCGAACGGCATGACCGTAAACTCGTAGTGGCCATACCGGGTCCGGAAGGTGGTCTTCGGAATGTCCTCATTCCGAACTCGGAGCTGATGGTAGCCCGATTGCAGATCAATCTTCGAGAATACCGTCGACCCCCGCAACTGGTCGAAGAGGTCGTCGATTCTGGGCAGGGGGTACTTATTCTTCACCGTAACTTTGTTTATTCCTCTGTAGTCGATGCAGAGACACAGGCTTCCGTCCTTCTTCCGTACAAAGAGTACCGGTGCGCCCCAGGGCGACACACTCGGCCTGATAAACCCTTTGTCCAGGAGGTCCTCCAGTTGCGCCTTAAGCTCCTTCAGCTCCGTGAAGGCCATTCGATAGGGTGCCTTCGTGATAGGTTGAGTGCCCGATATGAGTTCAATAGGGAACACCACCTCCCGTTCAGGGGGTATCCCGGGCAGTTCCGCTGGAAAGACGTCGGGGAAGTCCCTCACCACCGGGATGTCAGAAGGTGTCGTCGAGGGTCGGGTAACCAGATCCACCGATGCCAAGTAGGCCACACACCCACCCTCTACTAGTCTCCTGGCTCGTGCCGCTGAGATGACTGTCGGGAAGGAGGTGCTCTTGCATGCCAGATACGCATTTTTAGGGAAACTTGGTTCTTGTAGTTGCACCATCCTCTTCTCGCAGTCGATAAGCGCTTGGTACCTTAAGAGCCAATCCATGCCCAATACGACGTCGTACTCCTTCAGGGGAATCACCACCAAATCCCAAGGGCAAGCCAGTCGCCCAAGTCTGATCTGGCAGGTGGCCACCAAACCGGTCGCCTCCAGTGTCCCACCCGCCGTCTGGACCGTCATTCGGTTTTGGAGAGGCGTCTCCCCAAGATCATGCATAAACACGTAGTCACGAGAAATGAACGAGTGTGTTGCTCCAGTATCAAAGAGGGTTCTAGCACGGGAATTTGAAACAGAAGTAATGTAGGATACCGAACTTCTAAAAGTAGAAGTTAGACATTAAGTGGAATATGCCCAATTAATTCAAAGAAATCCTAATTAACCATAGGTAAAATGTGCAAGTTCAACTTTTAAATACCATATAGAAGTTACGGTAGGATATAGTAAGTCGAAAAAATTATTATATAAATAAAAATAAATAAAAATAGTGTAAGATACTATTTTTATTGGACTCATAGAAGCATAATATAGGTTGGAAATGACCTGCGCCGAAATCGGAGCGAAAACAGAAGATTTAATATTTTCTGTGAGAGACGGGGCAGATAAATTAGCAGAAAATGCACAGTGTCGGAAAATTCTGAGAAAATTACGGGAGCCTCGTAAATATGTTTTAAGGCCACAGAAAAAGTTTCGCGTTGATCGGATGCCGGATAGTGAGAACGGGCTCCGCCAACAGTGTCGAAAAATTCTGAGAAAATTACGGGAGCTTCGTAATTATGTTTTAAGGTTACAATAAAAGTTTCGCATCAATCGGATACCTGAGCAGTGAGAAAGGTATCTGACAGCGATTTTAAGTACAGCGAGACTTTTGGTGACCCAGAAATGACCCAAACTGAAAATTTAAAATATCTCGTGATAAATTAAGTTGAGATGAGCCTGCCCGTCAAATTTGAGCACAAGCGGACATCCAAAAGGGTTCCGCAGGCAAGTATCAGATAAAATTGGACTAAATAGTAAATTAGTACTATTGTGGGGGGTTCCTTTATGCATAAAACCACTTTCCCTTTCTTCTTCTTCTCCACCCACGCACACGCACATACAGACCACACCTCCATGGAGAGCTCTCTCGTTCCTTCTCACCTCACTTTCTCTCTCTAAGATTTCTCATCCTAATGCGCATGAAATCGCGGAGCGATTTGCGGGAAGCCTAAGGCGAGCGAGGGCAAGCTCTTGAACCAAGAAAAGCTTGAAATCACGGCTTTTTGAGGTGAGTTTCGCGGAAGATAAATTTGATTTTTGCCATATCTTTTTTGATCTATAATCTATATGATCTTAGGAGAATTCTTGTCGAAGAAATCGGCGAAAATTGTGGAGAAATCATAATGAATGTGTAAATGAAACCTAGGGTTAAAAGAGGAGTTTTTGGATTTTCATGGGATTGATCTCATTTGAACCCATGGAAACTCAATTACTATGTAAAGAAACGTGTTGGCGAAGACGGATCGACATTCCGTCGAACGGCCGAAAAGTTAGAGCCGAAATACGCGCTCTAGGACTTTTGAGGCAAAAAGAGAAATAATGACATTAGTAATTTTGGTGGGGGATTTAAATGGAATCCTTCCATCATGGAGGGGTTTTGGGTAAACCCTTGACGATCCAGACCACAAATCGTGGAAGTTCGTCGTCTTTCGTCGGCGCTTTTGCGCACACGTGAAAACACTAAGCATAGTGCTTGGAGGTTATTAATAGGCCGTTTTGGACTTGTTTAGGACATCCAACTTGAGGCGACCCTTGTGATCGAGACCGGTGCTCCCGTAGATTTTTTTGGAGAGCCGAGCCGAGCCAAGGACCCGAGGTGGGTGGTGCTCTTACCGAAGCCGTTGGGCTTCTCTCTATGTCTTAGCCACTTACACTATTGCGTATCGCACCATTGCATTGTAGGATAGTATGTATTGCCATCTTTATACTTTCCGGTTGATATAGATATTTAGCAAATGTTATGCTAATATGTTGGATTGGGAAAGATTGGGTCGATACCGAGGAATCCTATAGTGCGGATTGGGTGTTGGACTTGTGAGTCGACAATTGATGATGAGTGGCATATATGTAGAAATTGTGAACACCACACAATAAATGAACGAGTGGCATATGAAAGGTAGTGTAGGTGAACCTATCGTGACACATGTGAGACATAGGTTGTGTATTATCTATAGGGATCTCAGTTGCCATTGGCCTTATAGATAGGGAATCCTCGTGTGGAGAGGATTGGATCATGCTCATAGTCTGTCTTTGGCTGGTGGAGGTCGCTCCTCTACGGCCGCCTACTCCGGAGTTGGTCACGGGGCACGCCACCCCGAGGGACGGTTAGGGTCCCGCAGACGCGTTCGATTGGTAGGTTGAGACATAGTCTCCCTCGTCGTGATAGTGAGCCGTGGGCAACCTTCGGGTGTGCCGTGAGAATTGAGAGGAAGTGTTAAAAACCACACTTCTTGAAAAAGAGTTAGAGAACAAGTATGAAATAGTACTTCTTGGACATAGTGATATATTTGGATACCTCTCCCCTGAGCATGCATACATGTTTTTCCGTGTTGGGCATAGTAGTGTAGTTATTTACTGCATTTACAGTTTTCAGATATATCTATCTATCTATCTATCTATCTATCTATCTGCTTTTGCCCTCTTGGACCTAGTGGGAAGACCGGTGGAGTCGGTGGCCGAACCCACTGGGAACTATGGACCATAGTTCTCACCCCACTATTATTACAGGGCCGAGGACAGGTACTCCCGGCGAGGATCGCGGTAAGGGCTTGGCGCCCTAGAGACGTTGGTAGCAGCCTCCCTACATCTATAGCTCTTGTCACCTTGTCTTTACATTTTGAGAGTAGATGTTGTATAGGGTGAGGATGTTTTGGATGTGATCTATGTATTATTCATATACTCGAATGGAATGGTTGTAATAGATAGAGTTTCTCTCTTTTGTTACTTGTATGTTTACTTTTATATACTCGTACCTTGCTCTTATGTTCTTGTTAGCACTGGTTGTGCTCTCGTTGTGATTGTGTATATCTAGAATTAATTCCTGGGTGATTCTTGTACATGATCTTGTCGCTTAGCCTTGGGCGGACAGGGGAGGTTCTGTCCGTTCGGCGTCTGTTCAGCGCGCCCGAACCCAAATTGGTAGCAGTTTCGGGGTGTGACAAGTAATACCTGCAAGTACGTCCTCCGGCGGGTCCGATTCCTGGCGGGTCATTGAATAAACTCGCCCGCCCGGTTGAGGCTGCCTTTCCTCCTCGCGCCGCGAAGCCGAGGGCCTAGAGGTCGACCCCATAGGATCTTTCCCCCGCCCCGACAGTTGTGGTGAAGGCGTGGAAGCGGCAGAGGAGGCTGGTCCCAAGGCAAGGGGGCAGTTGCGGCGGAAGTGCCCCTGCTTGCTGCAGCGGAAGCAGTGATCGGTTCTCTGGGGGCAATCCAACACCCCGTGTGCTCCCCCGCAGATCACGCAAGGCCTGTCCCTTGGTCTCGGTCCTCCTGCAGGTGCGCTCCGTGATCCCGACTGTGGTCTCCACCGCTTAGGGGGTCGGCTCCCAGTAGATGAGCCTCCCCCGTAGCTCTGCTGTTGCCGCTTCTTGTCCTCATACCGTTCCGGGCCCTCCCTCCTAGCGCGGGTGACTGCAAAACCCCGCTCCACCGTAGTGGCCCTGTCGACCACCTTCTGAAAGGTGTGCAGGTCGGCCGCCTGCACCACCTCAAAGATATTACTCCATAAGCCATCGACAAAAAGCTGAGCCTTGTGAGCCTCGTCCCTTATGACGAACGGGACGCAGTTTGATAGCCGGACAAACTCCCGCTGATACTCCATGACCGTCCGGTTCCCCTGCTGGATGTGGTTCAGGTCCTCCTCTAACTTCTTCTTGACGCTATTGCTGAAAAAGGCCCCGAATAGCTCCTGTTTGAACGTCGCCCAGGACGGGAGCGCGGCACTCTTAGTAGGATCAGGGCATACAGTTTTCCACCACAAGCGGGCGTTCCCCTCCAAGAAATGGACCGCTAGGGGAACCCGCTCATCATCCTCCATGAGTAAATCTTCAAAGAGTTTCTCCATCGACCCCACCCATTTCTCGACGACCCAAGGATCAGTCGTCTCCCCTTCGAACGTGGGCGGGTCGTGCTTCTTGAAATCCGCCAGGTTGGCCCGCACCCGCTCTCGCTCAGTCAACACAGCTGTCCCCTCCCTCGCGGCGGCGGCAGCCACGATAGGGATAGGTGTGGCCACAGTCTCCTCCAGAGTAACTCTACTGGTGGTCCCCGGCGTCGGTCCCGTAGTCACTGCCGGCGGTGGCGCTGTCGGTGGTGCCGCTGCCGGTGCTGTTGGCCCCTGTGGAGGGACCGGGGCGGCCGCCACCATCGCGGCCTGCTGCTGCTGCGTCAACTGACGCACGTGATCGGCGAGGGTTGCCAGTTGCCCCGCCATCTCCCGCAATTGCTGCCGCAGGAGCTGGTTCTCCGCGGCCGTTAATTCCGTCGCATCCTCCCCTGCATCCTCGGCCGACGCTCTAGTTCGCACCATTGTCTGTCACGTGCATGCGATAAAAGGAATTAACTCTAGACTCCGCTAACAGGAATCACCAAATATATCGAGAGGGGAAAAAAAAAAATAAAAGTCTACACATTCCCTCCCCGATCTCTCACGTCCCACACCCATAAGCCCTGCACATTTCATTTATTCGTAACTAAGTGTGGTATCTCCGTGGATGTTGGACCGTCACTGTTGTGTTTAAAGCAACCGCTCTGATACCATCTTAATCTGTCACGCCCCGGGGGTTTTGTTCAGCGGAAAACTAAGAGTTTCTGATTTGGTGTGAAAAATCCCCTTCCTATTTTTTTTTTTGTTCAGTCATCCCCGGCGCGTGCCCAGACCCGCCACATATACAGATTTACTCGGCAAACGGGCAGAGTCTCCTCTGTATATGCACGGCGTCGCAGATAATACAACAGTGTAACACAGCATTTCTTTAATCACAACAGAGCCATACTAAAGTGCACATGCAGGACAAGTACGATTTTCGAGGCCAATCGATTTTAAAGCATAAAACCACAATTGTTCGAAACAGCACCCACCCGGCGCCAAATTTGAAAACCAGTTTGAAATTAACATAAAACCACAGGGTTTGGAAATCGTGCCCACACGGCACTTGGGTTTTGAAAGCCATTTTCGCAAATCATAAATCCACAGGGTTTTGAAAAGGATGCCCACACGACACCTAAGTTTTAAAAAACGGTTTTCACAATCTCTTTTTCATTTATTAGCCTTTCGTTTTCTTTGAAATTGGCCTACTGGAGATAATAACAAAACGCCATGTCTCACATCCAATGTCACAACATCCACAACCACACCGACCCCACGAGGGTATCGAGAACCACACAGTAGCCTACAATATGAAATGAAGTGCAAGGAAAGTAAAGAAACGACAAACTGGGGCTCCCGCAGCCCGACTGCTCCCACCTCGGCCTCACCGTCACCTACCTCTCACCCCTGGAAGAACCTGTCACAGAGTGGGTAGTCAGCGACACTATCATGATAAAAGAATAATAAAACAGTAAGGTAATACCTGTTACGGCATTTTGGTGTTGGCATATTTCGTGAGTCAAGTCAGTGAGTTGAGTCGGAGTCTTAAAGGGATCAAATTGTCAATCAGCAATCAAAGACTTAGAGAAGATTCAACAAGAGCTCAAGTTGACACTCAGTGTCTTGAGTCTTGAAGATTGAAGATGAAGAATTGTGGATCAGTTACATCAATCTCAAGAAGAAAGTATTCAAAAGGATCAGGTATGTTTAACTAAATAATTTTGGTGATCCGAATACTTTCTTATAGTGTAGAAACACTTGGATGAATTTTTAATTGCATAAAAATCAAAAACTGGACATGGGACATGTTCAGGATCCGGATCAGATGATCCAATCCGGATCCCGAAGGGTATTAGTTCATGTGCAAATCCAATCCGGATCCAAGCCTATTCCGATCCGGATCCCGAACATTGGATGTTGCTGAAATTCATGAACGATCCGGATCGGGCCTTGCGATCCGGATCCCGAACCCTTGGATTTCTGGAATCGTCAATCTCGTTACGACGATCCGGATCGCAGTAAATCCGATCCGGATCGCCGTCCTGAAAAATTCCAGATAAGGTAAGTTTTTGATTCTTATCTCTTTCCAAAGGTTTCTAAACTATAAATAGACATTTAGGGTTTCTCAAAAACGGGGGAGCACGGCCGATCAATTTATAAAACACTTGAGAGCAACCCTAGAGGCTAGGTTTTTATCGTTCTTCTTTATAGCCTCTTTTAGGTCAATTCGACGGTTCTTCCAAGAACATATCTTTTGTCGAATTGATCTAATCTTTGCTTAGAGATTTTTCCCATGGATCTTCATTGATAATCTAAGCAAAGGATCACCATCGAAGCCAATATTCTTACCGGCTGAGTTTGCGTCGTGGATTCGACGTGGCACCGTGGATTCGGTGTGTTGAAGGCGTTTCGTGGATTCGAAACGTGTGCTCGTGGATTCGAGTGGCGTTCGTGGATTCGAACGTGTGCAGTGGACGTGCAAACGGTGGAGCGCAAGGTCCGAAGAAGTTGAAGGAGGGGTTAAATCCGTGGAGACGGTAATCACCTTGTTATTCTTCTTTTCTTAGTGGATTGTTATTGCGTGGATATCCAACCGGTCAGCGCAAGGTCCGAAGAAGCTGAAGGAGGGGTTGAGTCCGTGGAGTCGGTAATCACCTTGTTATTCTTCTATTCTTAGTGGATTGTTATTGCGTGTTGGTCCCGTGGTTTTTCTCCTGGATTGGAGTTTCCACGTAAATCTCGGTGTGTTGATTTTTATTTTCCGCATTGTTTTTATTTTTGCACTGAGATTGGTTTTTATAATATTACACCTATTCACCCCCCTCTAGGTGTTTGATAGTACCTATTTAGATCCTTGTGGATCCTAAATAACTCTACAATTGGTATCAGAGCGGGTTTTAGGTTTATCTATCATGTCGGGTGAAAGTGGTAATATTTTTAGACCTCCTCTTTTTGATGGGACCAATTATGCATATTGGAAAATGCGGATGAGAGCTTTTCTCATCTCTATTGATGAGCGGGTATGGCAAACCGTTGAATACGGTTGGGTGCATCCGGTTGAGGAAGTAGGAAATTCTACTACCCCAAAACCTCGCTCTAGATGGTCTAAAGAGGAAATCGAAAGATCTTCTTACAATGGGAAAGGTATGAACGCTTTATATAATTCTCTTTCCTCGACTGAGTTTACAAGAATTTCCGCGTGTGAAACCGCGAAGGAAATTTGGGATATTCTCAAAATTACACATGAGGGTACTAATCTTGTAAAAATTCAAAAGCTCCAGATGCTTACAAGTCAATTTGACTCTATTCATATGGAAGAGCATGAATTGTTTACAGATTATTACACTAGACTTCAAGATGTAATTAATACATGTGCTAATTTAGGAGAAAAGATCCCGGAGTCGAAAATTGTAAGAAAGATTCTTCGGACTCTTCCGGAACGGTTTAGGGCAAAGGTTACCGCCATTGAAACCGTTAGTCATCCGGATGAGATGAGTGTAGAGGAATTAGTAGGTGCTTTACAAACTTATGAGATGACTTTTCCTACTAATCAAAATTCTTCCAAGTCTTCTTCTAAGCTTACAGGTATTGCATTCAAATCAACAAAGGAAGAAGATGACGAATCGAGTTCCGACGATGAAATCTCTTTTGCCGATTTTGAAGAACAACTGGCGCGGATCACAAAGAAATTTCGTCGGAAATTTTGGAAGAATCGAACCGATGGATCTTCATCCACGAAACCATCTAAAGGATCATCGGGTTCTAAATCCTCTAAACTCAAAGGCGTTGCAAAACCTTCTAAAGAAAAAGAAAAAGATGATTTCGAAGGGGAAATCCGATGCTATCGATGCAAAGGCTACGGCCATATTTCAACGGATTGTCCTTCTAAGAAATCATATAAAAAGAAGGCTTTGCAAGCAAAAACTTGGGACGATTCTAGTCTCGATGAATCGACCTCAAGTGAAGAGGAAAAAGAAAAAATTGTTGCTTTTCATGCCTCTCAAATTCCCTCTTCTAATTTGTGCTTATCATCTTTAGTCACTGACTCTATTCCTTTGATTTTGCATGAAACATCAACATCCGGAGGAGAGTCATCAAGTGAGGGGGAGTCGGACGAAGAAGAACTCGTTGAGGCATACCAACAACTTCTTGCGGAATCAAAGAAGATGGCCAAACTTAACAAGAAGTTGAGGAAGCAACGACTTGAAGTTCAAGACGAGAATCAAGCTTTAAAGATCAAACTTCATGATCTCGAGGAGGAACATGGACGGGTTTTAGATAACAATAAAATCCTCCAAGAAAAGCTAAACCAATCGGAGACAAACGCTAAATCATATATGGACAAGATTGGTTTTCTTGAAAAGCAGTTTGAAGAAATTCATGTCACCAACCAAGCTTTGACCAAGCAAGTTCATCAACTTAAATCCGACATACAAAGGCTTTCAACCGGTTCCAAGAAACTTAATTGTATGTCCGGATTAGGTCAAGCAAGCAAGGTTGGTTTGGGATTTAAAAAGGACCAAACTGCACATGCTTCAAGTTCCACAATAAAATTGAAAGGAAGGACTTGTCACCTTTGTGGACTTGAAGGACATTTGGTGAAGAATTGCCCGAAAAAGAGAAAGAAGAATTCTTCGGCAACTTCATCTACGGAGCGGACTCAACGGAATCAAAAGACACATCAAGTCAAAGGAGTTCACTCAACCCACCAAAGGTCCGAGCCACAACATCAATCATTCAAGTGGATCATTGCAGGCAAAGACCTAAGGTGGACCAACAGTCAAAGCTACCAACCCCCGGGCACAACGAATCAAGACAACCCAAAATCCAGCGATTTTGGATTCGGAAAGGTGATATCTTTCCTTGTCTTAAGTTCTAAATAGCTTATGACTGTGTGTAATGCTTTGATTGGTTTTCCCTTCATATTTTTCTTAATCTCTGCATTACATGTTTTTCAATGCTCTTTGTTTTTATACTTTGTTTTTGAACAAAAGGGTTTTTAACGAACAAGTGCATTGAATAAAAAGGGGCTTCACGTTCATTCACTCCAAATTAAATTTTCTTGGATTATCAACTTGACTCCATATTCATAATCTTGAAGACACTTCATTTAAAGGAGTTGTTTAATTGAGCATTGGCTAAATTGACTTTAATTGCATCCTTTCACGCATTTAGAAATTTATTATGCTTTTGATATCATAATATTTCAATGTTGCAATGATCATTTATGTTAATTAATTCATCTTTTAAGTGATCAAAGTCAATTTCTCTCTCAATGATCTCTTGGTATAGTCATTATCATATTTGATTGCTTAGTCGAGTATGAATGCGAGATCAATTTTTGGTTGAATACCTTATATATTAAATAATTGATAGCCAATTGAGGGGGAGTCAAAGAAATGTAAAATGCTCAAAAGATGTGGAAAGAGTTACATCCCAATGAGGAGTGTGAAAACTACCACCACATGGAGGAAAAGAAAAAGAAAAAGATACTCCATGAATGCAAAGCAAATTTTTGTTTCAAAAATGTTGATGAAATGCATAATGAAATACTTGACTCAGTCATATTTCATGGTTGGTATAAGGTGGGATTTTTGATAAAAGATGCTCAAAGAGCCACTCCTTCAACAGATTGTCTAGATATATTATCTAACTTATCTGGGATTTCAAACATCTATTGATCTTTGTATTTCATTTTCTTTACCAAAATTGATGATTTGATAAAGGCATTACGCATAAGATCAGGTTAGATGTAATTGAAGTTGTTCAACTTTAAGGGTTTTAATTTTCAAAAATTTTCGTTTCATTTTTGAGTATTTTTGATAGATTTGGTATAATCTATTTCTTGTTGCATGAAACGATGACTTTTGTTTAAAGTTGATGCGCTAAAGTGCTTACATACTCTTTCTGGTTTTTATTTTTCTAAATTATTCTAATGAAAGAAATTTGGATTGAATGACATCTATGTGAATTCATTGTTCTTCAAAGCACTTAAATTGATTTCTTGATGGAATACAAATCGGTATTTGAAAAGATTCTAAAATCTGGATTTGTTTCAAGAAATTATTTGATTTTTGCTTTCTGGTACCGGTACGCAATCTGCATTTTTGTTATATACCGGAACTGAGCTTTTATCTCTCTTTCTCTATGAACTAATGTTGTTAGTGATTTCCTTTTGTCTAGTATGTTCACTGTTTGACAATTTGTGACAAAAAGGGGGAGAAGAGAAATGACGGAGATGAGATCATCAAGAGAGGACAAACGAAAATAGAAAAATGGGGGAGAACGGAAAATGATGATCGTATCACAAAGGGGGAGAACATAGATGCTCAAGAACATGGAGAACATGTTAGAGATGCTCAAGATAGGGGGAGATAAAGAAAAAATTGAAAGAGCCGAAAAACAAAAGAACCAAAAGGAAGAATCAAATGTAGGATTTTAATTTCTAACGACTAACGTTTGATTTTGTTTGGAGTTTTGTTTTGCAGGAATTACATCACTTTAAGACTCCAAGTCCTAAGTCATAGAGTATGTTCTAGGACTGTTTGGTTCAAATGTAATTTTGTATTTATTGGATCTTTCACGCAAAGAAAATCAATGTTTTGGTGATGACATTGAATTTCGATTTTTTGGTTTAAGATGAGTGACTTGAGCGTTTTTATGTATTTTTGGGTTTTGTCACGAAATTGCCAAAGGGGGAGATTGTTACGGCATTTTGGTGTTGGCATATTTCGTGAGTCAAGTCAGTGAGTTGAGTCGGAGTCTTAAAGGGATCAAATTGTCAATCAGCAATCAAAGACTTAGAGAAGATTCAACAAGAGCTCAAGTTGACACTCAGTGTCTTGAGTCTTGAAGATTGAAGATGAAGAATTGTGGATCAGTTACATCAATCTCAAGAAGAAAGTATTCAAAAGGATCAGGTATGTTTAACTAAATAATTTTGGTGATCCGAATACTTTCTTATAGTGTAGAAACACTTGGATGAATTTTTAATTGCATAAAAATCAAAAACTGGACATGGGACATGTTCAGGATCCGGATCAGATGATCCAATCCGGATCCCGAAGGGTATTAGTTCATGTGCAAATCCAATCCGGATCCAAGCCTATTCCGATCCGGATCCCGAACATTGGATGTTGCTGAAATTCATGAACGATCCGGATCGGGCCTTGCGATCCGGATCCCGAACCCTTGGATTTCTGGAATCGTCAATCTCGTTACGACGATCCGGATCGCAGTAAATCCGATCCGGATCGCCGTCCTGAAAAATTCCAGATAAGGTAAGTTTTTGATTCTTATCTCTTTCCAAAGGTTTCTAAACTATAAATAGACATTTAGGGTTTCTCAAAAACGGGGGAGCACGGCCGATCAATTTATAAAACACTTGAGAGCAACCCTAGAGGCTAGGTTTTTATCGTTCTTCTTTATAGCCTCTTTTAGGTCAATTCGACGGTTCTTTCAAGAACATATCTTTTGTCGAATTGATCTAATCTTTGCTTAGAGATTTTTCCCATGGATCTTCATTGATAATCTAAGCAAAGGATCACCATCGAAGCCAATATTCTTACCGGCTGAGTTTGCGTCGTGGATTCGACGTGGCATCGTGGATTCGGTGTGTTGAAGGCGTTTCGTGGATTCGAAACGTGTGCTCGTGGATTCGAGTGGCGTTCGTGGATTCGAACGTGTGCAGTGGACGTGCAAACGGTGGAGCGCAAGGTCCGAAGAAGTTGAAGGAGGGGTTAAATCCGTGGAGACGGTAATCACCTTGTTATTCTTCTTTTCTTAGTGGATTGTTATTGCGTGGATATCCAACCGGTCAGCGCAAGGTCCGAAGAAGCTGAAGGAGGGGTTGAGTCCGTGGAGTCGGTAATCACCTTGTTATTCTTCTATTCTTAGTGGATTGTTATTGCGTGTTGGTCCCGTGGTTTTTCTCCTGGATTGGAGTTTCCACGTAAATCTCGGTGTGTTGATTTTTATTTTCCGCACTGTTTTTTATTTTTGCACTGAGATTGGTTTTTATAATATTACACCTATTCACCCCCCTCTAGGTGTTTGATAGTACCTATTTAGATCCTTGTGGATCCTAAATAACTCTACAATACCAAGCCTCAAAAGTAAGACTAGCCGGAGCAACCACTCTGCTCATAAAAAGAACCCGGGAACACCTGTACACCTGTAACACCTGTAACACCTGACCTCGTCGGGCACCAATTTCGACGGGTTGCACCGCCCACACCTTGGTGCCTCAAATCCCACGCCTACGGGGGCCCCCACTACGTCACCTCGTGGGTAAACACGGGTTAGAGACTGCCTTTCCGGAAAAGGGCGCCCTTAGCGGTGGCCAGACCGCGGGTGCGCGTGTCGCAACCTCGAGCCAAATAACCAGACACAGGGTATAATGTAAATCATGGAGACTGTTAGCATCAGTATTAATAATCAGAAGTTAACGCTACTACCGTTTTCCCAAACTTTATACTCGGTCTCAAATAGAACCCACCTGTCACGTGCAACGATCGTCGCTCAACCCCTCCGCGTCACGGCGTGCTCCCCGAATCTACAAAGACCCCCGGGACGAATCAGATACTCACCAACAATAAATCGAGAGCAGAAAAATATCTAATAACCGCTGCTGGGCGCGACACACGCCCGTCGGCGCGGAAACGGCGATGGCCCGGTCGGCCTCGGTGGCGGCGACGACCCTGCACGGTGCCCGGGCCTGCGCGGCGCCCCGCCCGCACGCGCGGCCAGCGGCCCGCGCGGCGCCAAGGCCGTCGCGGCGCCCCGCGCGGCGCCCAGGCCCGCACGGGGCCCAGCCCGCACGCCGGGCGGCGCCCCGCGCGGCGCCCAGCCCGCACGCGCGGGCGGCGCCCCGGGCGGCGCCGAGGCCCGCAAGGGGCCCAGCCCGCACGCGCGGGCGGCGCCCCGTGCGGTGCCCAGGCCCGCGCGGGCGGCGGCCCGCGCGGCGCCCAGTCCCGCACGCGTGGGCAGCGCCCCCACGCGGTGCCCATGCCCGCGCGGCGCCCAGCCCGCACGCACGGGCGGCGCCCCGCACGGCGCCCGAGTCCGTGCGGCGCGCAGCCCGCACGCGCGGGCGGCGCCCCGCACGGCGCCAGGGTCCGTGCGGCGCCCCCGCGGCGGCGATGTGCGGTCGACCCTAGCGTGCCGCCTCCTTTGCGCGATGATCCGTCTCAACTTACCCTCGAGTTAAACGAAGTAAAAAAAACAATTATTTAATTAAAGACTCACCGATCTCGGCGTTCCCGATTCGTCGATGGAGAAGGAGGAATAGGAAGGATTCGCCCCGTGCGCTTGCTTGCCGAATTTCTTGGGGTGATCGATTGTTTCCCCCTCTCCTTGATCACTTCCGCCTGGTCCTCGGTTCCGCCGGTAGAAGGGAGGAGATTTTTTGAAAAAGGGTTCCGCTTCCTGTTTCTTGTGACCTACGCTCAGGGCAAGAAGAGGGAAAAATAATGCCCTAAACCTAAGTCGCAACCTAAAGGAAAAAGGGTCGGCTAACGAGGGAAGTGGGAGTAACCCAAACCTCAAACGGAAAATTAGTCGATTTGGGTTCGAACCTGGGTCCGGTCTGCCTCGATAATTGTGCAAGACGCCTGAACCGTACCAAAACTTCCGGAATTTATTTCGGGAGATTCCGGAGTCGGAAACCAAAACCGATCGCGCCGCCGTTCTCCGTTTCACGAGCTTTACAAACCAAAAATACCCGCGAGCCCCGACGGTCTGTCCAGAAACACCGAAACAAAATAAAAGAGTCACCCCAGGTCCCATTAGTCGAAAAATAGTTCAATATAATTTCAAAGGAAGGTCCAGAAGGACAAATAGACACGCGGTTACTACACCCGTGGTTTCTTGTGTGGCAGGATGCCACCTAGGCGGCAGATTCCTACCCGGGGGACTCCTACACCCCCGGAGGAGCCGGAGCAGTCCGGACCTTCAGAGATTAGTGAACTGAGGGCCATGGTGGCCCAGTTGGCAGAGAGTCACCGCCGACAGGAGCAGAGGTTTGAGCAGTTGCTTGCTCAGGTTGGGGCACCTCCCCCTACTGCTGTAGAGGCCCCTGTACCACTAGTTGTACCGCCGGCTATTCCACCAGTCCCTACTGCACCGTCGTCGAGCAGTAGGGCCTAGGGGATGTTCAGGCCATTGACCCCAGCGGAGGAGCAGGAGTTTGCTGACAAACTCACACAGTTTTGTCAGCGAGGACCGCCTAGGTTTTCAGGGCGGAGCACACACCCGTGGGAGATAGGATCGTGGCTGGCAGCAATGGAGAAGTTATTTCGGGATTTCTTCATTGACCATAGATACAGAGTGCATATGGCAGTACACTGTCTAGAGGGGGATGCAGATGCCTGGTGGCGTCGGGTTGAGCCTTTGGAGTTTCAGATTACCCGACAGCTACCTTGGTCAGAGTTTCGGCGGATGATTCTGGACACTTATTTCTCCACAAGCATGAAGAAAAAGCTTGAAGATGATCTGAAGAATCTCCAGCAGGGTGACCGGGCAGTATGGGACTACTTTCAAGAGTTCATGCAGTTGCTCAACTGCGTACCCTATGTTGCCAGGGATGGGCCGCACCAGGTGGAGCTTTTTGAGACGGGTCTACGCCCAGAGATTTATACCTTGGTGCATGCCCAGAGGCTTCAGACCTTATCAGAGGCAGTGGATCATGCACAGAGGGTCGAGAGGGGAGACCACGTTGTCGCTAAACGTGGAGGCTCGGTCGCTCATAGTTCTGAGAGGAAGCGACCAACGCCAGACGATGGGGGACAGGCCAGTTCCTGGAGGCCGCCCCGACCGCCATCGCCTCAGCTTACGGGCCGTGGGCGTTCGGAGCGACGAGGGCCTGGGGGATCCCAGAGGCCCCCGCAGCATCAGAGCAGCCCCAGCAACAACAGCAGCACTCGCAGCAACAGAGGTCGCAGTCACGACATCAGGGGTCACAGCGGCAGAGGCAGCAGCAGCAGCAGTCGAGGCCGCCCCGGTCTACAGTTGGGTGTGTTTTCTGTAGGGGTCAGCACCCCTCTGATACTTGTGATTTGAGGCACGGCCGCTGTTTCAGGTGCGGCAGTCAGGTTATCTACGAGCTACTTGCCCTTTTTCGACATCGCCGGCTCCTTCCTCAGCATCAGCCCCTTCGGTGCCCCAGCAGCGGCCCTATGCTCCAGCGAGCAGGGCTCCTTCCTCCCACCCTGCAGACTACAGACCTCCGACACAGAGCGGGCGAGTCTATGCCGCCCAGGTAGGGGACTCCTCAGCAGCCGACCACGTGGTGGCAGGTATCACTTTACTTTTTGGTACTATAGCTCGCACTTTATTTGATACCGGTGCATCACATTCTTTTATCAGTAGATCATTTGCATCATCCCATGGACTAGAGTTAGGTCGGTTGCCACATGCATTAGTGGTACAGATTCCCGAGCATACTTTGCATGTAGAGGAGTGTTGTTGGTCTTGCCCGGTACAGGTTGAGTCTTGAATTTTGCCAGCGGACCTGATGGTCCTTAGTCAGCTGCGAGATTTCGACATAGTGCTTGGGATGGATTGGCTGGCTCGCTACTTCGTGACGATTGATTGCGCCACGAGGTCTGTGACTTTTAGCGAGCCAGGCCAAGAGGTATTTGTTTATAGGGGGTGCCAGAGTGCTTTCTTCGCCTCAGTAGTTTCGACTTCTCGTGCGAGGCAGATGATGCGCAGTGGATGCGTGGCCTTTTTGGCATGTGTGGTTAAGGAGCCTACAGCGGCACCGGGACTCGCGGTTATCCCTATTATCCACGAGTTCCCAGATGTGTTTCCACCGGAGTTGATTAGCATGCCGCCGGATAGGAAGATTGAGTTTTTGAGTGACGTAGTCCCAGTGTCACGCCCGGGGGTCGAAACTGCGACCCGGGCTCGCCAACAGATCCGCCACCTATGCCAACCCGCATAGGCGAAGCGTCCTACCTGCAAGAAAAGTACTACAGCTAAACAAGATATCAGAGCTATAAATAAAAGATCTGCTGTATAACTAAAATCAATCACTGTACAACTGGAAATAATACAATAAGTCTGTCTCCCAAAAATGATAACGATACAATATCCTCAAATACAAGCTCAGAACTCAACCGGGAGGTATATCCAATAAATACACCAGTGTATAGTCTCTCGATACATAATATATCCTCACTACATCAGTCTCTCAAAAGAGGAAAAGTAAAACAACTAATCTGCTGTAGATCTCATCTGAAGGGGTACCGCTACTCTCCAACGACGGGTAGGGATCTATCTCGCGACTCTCTTGCCTCGGTCAACAATCGCAGAATCAGCAACATCCGCTAAGACTCTACAAAACAGAGGAGAGGAAAGAAAATGAGGAGGAAAACCCCTAGAGGGTGTGAGAACTACACCAAAAGGGAGTTCTCAGTGGGTACCACCGCCAGACCCGACGGTCTGCCCACTAAGTCCTCAAAATATAAAAAGCTAACCAAAGCCGTAAAGACTGAAAAAGAGGGAAGCTGGAGACTCTCAACAGCTATCAAGCCTCTAAGCCTGCTAAACCTGCCTCTGCCTGCCATGCCTGCCTATGCCTGCTATGCCTGCCATGCCTGCCAAGCCTGCCTATGCCTGCCATGCCTGCCAAGCCTGCCTATGCCTGCCATGCCTGCCATGCCTGCTAAGCCTGCCTATGCCTGCCATGCCTGCTATGCCTGCTAAGCCTCCCTATGCCTGCTATGCCTGCCATGCCTGCCATGCCTGCCTGCCATGCCTGCCATGCCTGCTAAGCCTGCCATGCCTGCTAAGCCTGCCTATGCCTGCCATGCCTGCCTATGCCTGCTATGACTGCCATGCCTGCCTATGCCTGCCATGCCTGCTATGCCTGCTAAGCCTGCCTATGCCTGCCATGCCTGCCATGCCTGCCTATGCCTACTATGCCTGCCATGCCTGCTAAGCCTGCCTATGCCTGCTATGCCTGCCTATGTCTGCTATGCCTGCCATGCCTGCCCTGCCACGGTCAACAACTCACAATGACCCTGGGACCACCGTATCCCCAAACGGTTCCCAACAACACTAGCACTGGTCTAAACACAGCTACTAGACTCCACTCGGTCCCCCCTGACACGAGTGTAACTAAAAAGCAAAAGTCTGTAATAAACCCAATCTAATGCCACCAGTAAAACTGGTACTGCCTGTTGTGCCTGCCAAATCGGGTATGCCAGCCTACGCATAACACCGATAGGGAATGGGAGTCTCAAGGACTCGAAGTCTGTAAATCGCACACTTCGGAGTGGCACTCGAGGGGAGCGACCCACACGAGTAAAGTGCCTCAGTAACAAGTATCATAAATCAGCAGGACTGGATCATGACTCTGATCAAAGTGGGAAAGCCCAACCACTAAAGAAAGCCTTGGTCCTCAATCAGATGCAAAAATACTCAAATAGTAGGAAACTCTGTCCACTAGAGAAATCAGATACCCAATCTGGTGCATAAATAAATGTCCGGTCAACCGCCCAGTATCCGCGGTTGCCGCAAAGCCCCACAACTAATCCAACCTGTCCCAAACACCAAGTCCCGACTACACTACCCAGAACCCCTGCTCGAACCTGAGCAACACCGACCACCTGACTAACAAAGAAGGAGAAAAAGATAACATGGTTTCTCCTAAGTCAAGTTCCAAAAGTAGTGCAGCAGTAAAAGATGGCCTAACTACATGTCAATGCAAGCATGCTTTGTCCTCAGAAACAATAAAAGTGGGTGAAATATATATTAGTAAAGCATGCTAAAATATTCCTACTATGGTATGCCCATCTCACCCAAGTAGGTCATTCCTTGCTTACCTCCCGCTCATGTCGGTTGTACAACAATATGCCTGTTATCATTCATAGAGGGGTGATATCCCCACATGTGCACTTACATTCACCATGATATAAAAAGCCTATACAGTTACCAGATTAAGCTTACCCACCTGAAGTACTCAAACCAAGGCAAACCTGAGGTCGGTGAAGAGTGTAGACGCTCTCAGTCCAAAATCTGCTAAAACTGCTCCCTCGGTATATGTTGCACAAGCCTCGGCTCCAAGCAGCTGAAAACACCCCAAAAATCAAAGTCTCCAAATCCAACAGGTCCAGCGACACTTGCAAACACCCCTGGGCACAATAATAAGGTCCAACATTACACTTCGTCCAAAATATTCCAAGTATACACAATCTGCGAGAACATCCTCAATAACGTGCAATTTTCACCTGCAGAACAGACTCAGAAAAATCCAACAAAAATACTGTCACGTTTCTCGCGTCGATACCTTCGAAACGAGTACATGCACGTCAAATTTCGAGCCCCGTAGGCCGAGTTACAAATTCCACAACACAGGGCGCTCACAAACACACAATCATACATCTGTATTTCCATACACAGATAAAGGGAGAAAAATCTACCTCCGGGAAAGCCTCAGAAAAATCCAATAAAAATACGGTGATAATCCTCGCGTCGAGTAGATGAAAAACGTGTAGGCATGTCTCCAACCGACGCCCGGTTGCGAAGATAAAAATCTGGCAAGGGGTCGCTGTCCAGAAATTCCATCAGCAAAAGGGGTCCCAGTAAGCATGGAAAAACTCCTCGAAAAGCATGAAACTAGGGGAAGTAGAAAATACCAAGATTGTAGCTCTGTCTGTCGCGGATCCAACAGCGCAAGAATCGCCTGAAAAAGAGGTCGGAGTAGGCCGGGGGAGCTCGCGCACCGAAACGCGACGAAGAGAAACACAAATGGACGAGCGTCGCGCCGCGCCGTAAAAATGGAAACCTCAATAAGCGTGCCACCAAAAATCCTATAAATCTTCTAGAGGGTGCGCAACACATAGGGGAGCAACTTTGCTGAAGACACCTTGGTGAGGGGAGGCTCGGAAATGGCAGAAAAAGGGAGAAGAAGGAGGCTCGGGTCGCTTAAATAGGCCCCAGAAAATAAATCAAGAAATACCGATTGAGTCCATAGTTCCGGGTGCCCGGAAAATTCGGGCCGCTACAGTGTTGGGCCCAGCCCAACACTGTGCGGGCCCGAATCCCTCTCGGGCCGCCACGAAGCCCACCTAACAGGCAACAGCGGGCCTCCCCAGTTACGCCTCGACACGTGGCCGACCCTAGACGCCGACACGTGGCCCGGCCACGCGTAAACGCGCGCCTGGCGCGCGCACATGCGCGCGCCAGCGCCGCCTGCGCACTGTGCATGCACGCACCCCGAGGCGGGCCGCACCCGCTCCGTGGACCGCGCGCAAGAGAACCAACCAGCCAACGACCGCCATGTGTCCACCCCCGGTCCACCGTGCACCCGCTCGTTTTCCCCGTGGACCGCGCCCACAACGCCAACTAACCACGAGCTGCCATGTGGCCCGCCTCCGGTGCACGCCCGCACCGTGGACCGCGCACCTGCCCGCGGCCCTGCGCCGCCTGCCCGGGCCCGCGCCGCCGTGCCGGTGCCGGCCGTACGCCGGAACAGTACCCTGCGCCTCGAAAATCGTGCCAAGTCATCCGGGCTCCGAAAAATACAAATAAATAGTCCATTTTGATCGTTTCCGCGCGCTGAATCCAAATCCGATGTTCGTTTTGCCAAATTCCAACTCTAAAAATTGCCAAAGGCATCCGGAAAGATATTCTTTTGTCCAAACTTCGCGCTGAGCCCAATTTTAACATCCATTGCGCGCAAAACCACTTCTAAGCATCCGACGGGGTCATCGGACTACTGTCGTGATCCATTTAGCACTCTGTGTCCAACACTAGTGTCTAATTGGTGCACAAACACCACCAACGTGCCACATAGGCCTCCAGAAGCTGCTGGTCAACCAGTATTCTTGTCGTGGGAATTCGGGTCCTCATTTCCAGGAACTGCGCCAATCTCTAGGGCTCCTTACCGAATGGCACCGGCTGAGCTGCGTGAGCTAAAGGCGCAACTTCAGAATTTAATGGATAGAGGTTTTGTAAGACCGAGTGTATCACCTTGGGGAGCGCCGATGCTATTTGTGAAGAAGAAGGATGGTTCACTTCGACTGTGTGTTGATTACCGAGAGCTGAATAAAGTGACCATCAAGAACAAGTACCCTTTGCCGCGCATTGACGATTTATTTGATCAGCAGCAAGGGTCTTGTGTCTTCTCCAAGATTGACTTACAGTCTGGGTACCATCAACTGAAGGTGAAGGCCGAGGACATTCCGAAGACGGCATTCAGGACGCGGTACGGGCATTATGAGTTCACCGTCATGCCTTTTGGATTGACAAATGCCCCTGCTGCTTTTATGGATTTAATGAACAGGATCTTTCGACCATACCTGGATCGGTTCGTCGTGGTATTTATTGATAATATCCTGATCTATTCACGGAGTGATGTGGAGCACGAGGAGCACTTGAGGATTGTGCTGCAACTTCTCAAAGAGAGGAAGTTGTATGCCAAGTTATCTAAGTGTGAATTTTGGCTTCGGGAGGTTGTCTTTTTGGGACATGTGATCTCCACCGCAGGAGTGGCTGTAGACCCGGCCAAGATTGAGGAAGTCCGGGATTGGCCCCGACCAACGACGGTATCTGAGGTTCGCAGTTTTATGGGCCTAGCCGGATATTACCGTCGGTTTGTGGAAGGTTTTGCGAAACTTTCCACACCCCTCACTCGCCTGACTCGTAAAGGGATTAAGTTTATTTGGAGAGAGGATTGCCAGAGGAGCTTTGAGGAATTAAAGAACAGATTGATGTCGGCTCCTATCCTTTCCCTCCCTGTTATGGGGAAAGGATATGTGATTTACAATGATGCATCGCACAGTGGACTTGGTTGCGTGCTGATGCAGGAGGATAGGGTGATCGCTTATGCCTTGCGGCAACTGAAGGATTATGAAAAGAATTACCCTACCCACGACTTAGAGCTTGCTGTAGTGATTTTCGCATTGAAGTTGTGGCGCCATTACCTGTATGGGGAGCACTGCGAGATTTACACAGACCACAAGAGCTTGAAATACTTGTTCACACAGAAGGAGCTCAACTTGAGGCAACGCAGATGGTTAGAATTATTAAAGGACTATGATGTGGACATACTCTACCATTGTCACGCCCCGGGGGTTTTATTTTAGCGGAAACGATGCACAAAAGTAAGCGTTTGGCGCGTACAATTTTTTTTTGAAAACCTCCTTCCCCGGCGCGTGCCCAGACCCGCCGCATATACAGATTTACTCGAAAATCGGGCAGAGTCTCCTCTGTATATGCACGGCGTCACGTCAAGTACAACAGTCAAACACGGCAATCATTTTCCATTTAATCACAACAGCTCGGAGTCTAACTATGCATGAAGACTAAAACAATGCCCGTGGCCAGTCAAGTTGAAAGGATAAACTCACAGTTTTGAAAGCAGACCCACACGGCCTCAGGTTTCGAAAACAGTTTGGAAAACACCATAAATCCACAGGGTTTGTAAAACGGGCCCACACGACCCAAGATTTTGAAAACGGTTTTCGAAGTTCTTTTCTTTTGTTTTCTAGCTGGTTTGTTTTGGAAAACGGCCAAACGGGGATAATAAAGGAAACAGTAGTGCATATCCAGAACAAAAGTAATCAACATCCACACGACCCCACAAGGGTATCGAGAACCACACAGTAACCTACAATACCAAATGAAACGCGGGGAAAGTAAAGAAAACGGCAGACTGGGGCTCCCACCGCCCAACTGCTCCCACCTCGGCCTCACCGACGCCTACCTCTCACCCCTGGAAGTACCTGTCATAGAGTGGGTAGTCAGCGACACTATCATGATAAAGATAATAATAAAGCAGTAAAAAGTACCAAGCTACAAAAGCTAGACTAGCCGGAGCAACCACTCTGCTCATAAAGGTAACCCGCGAACACCTGTACCCCCTGTAACCTGTAGCACCTGTAACACCTGACCTCGACGGGCACCTATCCCGACGGGTCGCACCGCTCACACCTTGGTGCCTCAAACCCCACACCTACGGGGGCCCCCACTACGTCACCTCGTGGGTAAACACGGGTCAGAGACCGCTTTTCCGGAAAAGAGCACCCTTGCGGTGGCCAGACCGCGGGTGCGCGTGTCGCAACTCGAGCATAGTAACCCAAAACACGGGGGAAAATAGTAAATCATAGAGACCGTCAGCGTTAGTACCGGTTAACATGCAATTAATATCCTTTCCGTAATACTAACTTTACACTAAGCCACACGAGAAACCCACCTTTTCGTTGTCGCGCGCCTGGTTGATGCTGAGATCTCCCGCGTCTCGGGGTGCCCGCCCGGACCTACACGAACCTGTCATACAGGAGTCAGTAACTCAAGACTCCACCAAGCCGAAAGACTGGAACACCCGCGCCCTCCCTCGCGCACTACTCGTACGCGTGCGCGCCCGGCCCCGCGCGGCTGGGCGGCGCTGCCCGCTTGCGGGCGCACGCGGCGCCGCCCGCATGCGGCGCCGCCCGCTTGCGGGCGCACGCGGCGCCGCCCGCTTGCGGCGCCGCCCGCATGCGGCGCCGCCGCATGCAGCGCTGCCCGCATGCGGGGGCATACGGCGCCGCCAGCATGCGGCGCCGCCCGCATGCGGGTGAGCTTAAGGCGCAACTGGAGGACCTCTTGGACAAAGGGTTTATTAGGCCAAGTGTGTCGCCCTGGGGTGCACCGGTACTCTTTGTACGGAAAAAGGACGGAAGCCTACACCTCTGCATCGACTACAGGGGAATAAACAAGGTCACGGTGAAGAACAAGTACCCCCTGCCCAGAATCGACGACCTCTTCAACCAGTTGCGGGGGGCGACGGTATTCTCGAAGATTGATCTGCAATCGGGCTACCATCAGCTCCGAGTTCGGAACGAGGACATTCCGAAGACCGCCTTCCGGACCCGGTATGGCCACTACGAGTTTACGGTCATGCCGTTTGGGCTTACGAACGCACCCGCGGTCTTTATGGATATGATGAACCGGATTTTTAGACCATTTCTGGACCGGTTCGTAGTGGTTTTCATCGACGACATACTGATCTATTCACCCACCGACGAGGAGCACGAGGACCACTTACGAACGATTCTCCAAACCCTCAGGGAGCAGAAGCTATTCGCTAAGCTCAAAAAGTGTGAATTCTGGCTACGGGAAGTAGGATTCCTGGGGCACGTGATCTCGGCGAAGGGAATCGCCGTGGACCCCAAGAAGATGGAATCGGTGATCGACTGGCAGCCACCAACAACGGTGACAGAGATCCCCAGTTTCTTGGGATTGGCGGGGTACTATAGACGTTTCGTCGAGGGTTTCTCAAAAATCGCGGCCCCTCTAAACCGGTTGACCAGGAAAGGAGAAAAGTTTGTGTGGACGGCCCAATGCCAGGAAAGCTTCGAGGAATTAAAGAAAAGGCTAACCAGGGCGCCGATCCTTGTGCTGCCGACCCCCGGAGAGGACTACTAAGTGTACTGCGACGCCTCAAGAATCGGCCTTGGGGGTGTTCTGATGCAACAGGGGAAGGTAATAGCCTACGCTTCTAGGCAACTAAAGGATTACGAAAGGAACTATCCAATACACGATCTGGAGCTGGCTGCGGTGGTCTTCGTTCTAAAGTTATGGAGACACTACCTTTTTGGTGTCCACTGTAACATCTTCTCAGACCATCAGAGTCTTAAGTATCTTTTCACCCAAAAGGAATTAAATCTGCGACAGAGGCGGTGGCTGGAGTTACTGAAGGATTACGACCTAACAATCCAATACCACCCCGGGAAAGCAAACATAGTGGCAGACGCGTTGAGCAGGAAAGGGCGTTTAGAAGGAGGATCAGCAAGCGCGATAACCGAGCAGAGCAACTTGATCGCGGATTTCTCACGACTGAGGTTGGAGGTAGTGCCAGCAGGCACGGTTGCGCAACTTCTAACTTTGGTAGTCAAGCCGACACTGCTCGAGAAGATTCGGGAGGGACAGCTGGCAGAGTCTACAACGAGCCTTCGGGACTAAATTACAGCTCAGCACGGCCTTCCACCCTCACACAGACGGACAATCGGAGTGAGTGATACAGACGCTAGAGGACCTGCTTCGAGCCTGTGTACTTGATTGGGGGGTCGGTTGGGAGCGGTACCTGCCACTTGTAGAATTCGCTTACAACAACAGTCACCAGGCCAGCATCCAGATGACACCCTACGAAGCCTTATACGGGAGACGCTGCCGATCCCCGATCTGTTGGGATGACTTGGGAGAACGGAAGTTCTTAGGACCCGACTTGGTGGAAGAGACAGAAGAGAAGGTGCGCCTCATCAGACAGCGCTTACTGACCGCCCAGAGTCGACAAAAGAGCTACGCGGATCAGAGACGCCGCGACCTAGAGTTCTAGGTGGGAGATCACGTGTTTTTGCGGGTCTCGCCGTCCAGGGGAATCAAACGGTTCGGGTTAAAGGGCAAGCTGAGCCCGCGGTTCGTGGGGCCGTTCGAGATCCTGGAGCGAATTGGCCCAGTGGCTTACCGCCTCGCCCTACCACCGAACCTCAACCAGGTCCACGACGTGTTCCACGTTTCGATGCTCAAGAAATACCTCCCCGACCCATCGCATGTCCTGGACGTCTCGACACTCGAACTGAAAGAGGACCTAAGCTTTGAGGAAACCCCGGTGCGAATCCTGGCAAGAGAGAGCAACACACTGCGAAACCGAGCCATTCCCTACGTTAAGGTGCTCTGGAGCAACCACGAGGAGCGGGAAGCGACGTGGGAGCTGGAGTCGAAGATGCGGGAGGTCTATCCCGATCTTTTCACCGCGGACAAGGATTGAGTTTCGAGGACGAAACTCGTTTTTAAGAGGTGAGTGGTGTAGTAACCGTGGAATTATTTTGCCTTTAGGGACCTCCCTTTTACCTTTATTGAACCACCTTTCGACTAAGGGGTCCGGGGTTGACCTGCGTTTTTCGTGTTTTTTTGGACAGACCATCGGGGCTTGCGGGTTTTTTTTGGAAAATAAAGCCCGCGAAACGAAGATCGGCGGCGCGATCGGTTTTGGATTCCGACTCCGGAATCTCCCAGAATAAAATTCGGAAGTTTAGTACGGTTCAGGCGACTAACCCAGATACCGGGGCAGACCGGACCCAGGTTCGCCCCCAGATCAACCTTTCCTTTTATTTGGGGTTTAGTCCGATTGCGCCAAATTGGCTTATTAATTGGTTGGTGTTTACATTTTGGGAAAACCCCCTTTTCGTATTCTTCCTCCTTGCCCCGACGCACGACACCCGAGCGCGGACGAGGAACCGACTTCCCAACCCCACTCCTTCCTACCGATCGTTTGGAGAACCAGGGCGGCGCGACCGAGGAGGGAGAAGATCGACGGGATACCCTTCGATAGCAAGCATGCAGGACGGGACGATCCTTCCCTCGATCAACCCTAGCTGACGAATCCGAGGTGAGTTTAATTTAGGTTTTCGTTAATTTCTTGATTCTTTCAAGCTATGGGAGGAGGAAGGTCGGCGCCGTCACCAGAGCCGGCGCGCGCGGAACTGCGCGGGCCGGCAGCGCCGCATGCGGGCGGCTCAACCCCGCGGGTTGGGCTGGGCCGGGCGCGCACCCCGCATGCGCGCCGCCCGCATGCGGGCGGCGCCGCGTGCCCCCGCATGCGGGCAGCGCCGCATGCGGGCGGCGCCGCGTGCGCCCGCATGCAGCAGCGCCGCATGCGGGCAGCGCCGCATGCGGGCGGCGCAGCATGCACCCGCATGCGGGGTGCGCGCCCGGCCCCGCCCAACCCGCGGGGTTGAGCCGCCCGCATGCGGCGCTGCCCGCCCGCGCGGTTCCGCGCGCGCCGGCTCCGGTGACGGCGCCGACCTTCCTCCTCCCATAGCTTGAAAGAATCAAGAAATTAACGAAAACCTAAATTAAACTCACCTCGGATTCGTCAGCTAGGGTTGATCGAGGGAAGGATCGTCCCGTCCTGCGTGCTTGCTATCGAAGGGTATCCCGTCGATCTTCTCCCTCCTCGGTCGCGCCGCCCTGGTTCTCCAAACGATCGGTAGGAAGGAGTGGGGTTGGGAAGTCGGTTCCTCGTCCGCGCTCGGGTGTCGTGCGTCGGGGCACGGAAGAAGAATACGAAAAGGGGGTTTTCCCAAAACCTAAACCCCAACCAATTAATTAGCCAATTTGGCGCAATCGGACTAAACCCCAAATAAAAGGAAAGGTCGATCTGGGGGCGAACCTGGGTCCGGTCTGCCCCGGTATCTGGGTTAGTCGCCTGAACCGTACTAAACTTCCGAATTTTATTCTGGGAGATTCCGGAGTCGGAATCCAAAGCCGATCGCGCCGCCGATCTTCGTTTCGCGGGCTTTATTTTCCAAAAAAAACCCGCAAGCCCCGACGGTCTGTCCAAAAAAACACGAAAAACACAGGTCAACCCTGGACCCCTTAGTCGAAAGGTGGTTCAATAAAGGTAAAAAGGAGGTCCCTAAAGGCAAAATAATTCCACGGTTACTACACCACTCACATCTTAAAAACGAGTTTCGTCCTCGAAACTCAATCCTTGTCCGCGGTGAAAAGATCGGGATAGACCTCCCGCATCTTCGACTCCAGCTCCCACGTCGCTTCCCGCTCCTCGTGGTTGCTCCAGAGCACCTTAACGTAGGGAATGGCTCGGTTTCGCAGTGTCTTGCTCTCTCTTGCCAGGATTCGCACCGGGGTTTCCTCGAAACTTAGGTCCTCTTTCAGTTCGAGTGTCGAGACGTCCAGGACATGCGATGGGTCGGGGAGGTATTTCTTGAGCATCGAAACGTGGAACACGTCGTGGACCTGGTTGAGGTTCGGTGGTAGGGCGAGGCGGTAAGCCACTGGGCCAATGCGCTCTAGGATCTCGAACGGCCCCACGAACCGCGGGCTCAGCTTGCCCTTTAACCCGAACCGTTTGATTCCCCTGGACGGCGAGACCCGCAAAAACACGTGATCTCCCACCTGGAACTCTAGGTCGCGGCGTCTCCGATCCGCGTAGCTCTTTTGTCGACTCTGGGCGGTCAGTAAGCGCTGTCTGGTGAGGTGCACCTTCTCTTCTGTCTCTTCCACCAAGTCGGGTCCCAAGAACTTCCGTTCTCCCAAGTCATCCCAACAGATCGGGGATCGGCAGCGTCTCCCGTATAAGGCTTCGTAGGGTGCCATCTGGATGCTGGCATGGTGACTGTTGTTGTAAGCAAATTCTACAAGTGGCAGGTACCGCTCCCAACCGACCCCCCAATCAAGTACACAGGCCCGAAGCAGGTCCTCTAGCGTCTGTATCACTCGCTCCGATTGTCCATCTGTGTGAGGGTGGAAGGCCGTGCTGAACTGTAATTTAGTCCCCAAGGCTCGTTGTAGACTCTGCCAGCTGTCCCTCCCGAATCTTCTCGAGCAGTGTCGGCTTGACTACCAAAGTTAGAAGTTGCGCAACCGTGCCTGCTGGCACTACCTCCAACCTCAGTCGTGAGAAATCCGCGATCAAGTTGCTCTGCTCGGTTATCGCGCTTGCTGATCCTCCTTCTAAACGCCCTTTCCTGCTCAACGCGTCCGCCACTATGTTTGCTTTCCCGGGGTGGTATTGGATTATTAGGTCGTAATCCTTTAGTAACTCCAGCCACCGCCTCTGTCGCAGATTTAATTCCTTTTGGGTGAAAAGATACTTAAGACTCTGATGGTCTGAGAAGATGTTACAGTGGACACCAAAAAGGTAGTGTCTCCATAACTTTAGAACGAAGACCACCGCAGCCAGCTCCAGATCGTGTACTGGATAGTTCCTTTCGTAATCCTTTAGTTGCCTAGAAGCGTAGGCTATTACCTTCCCCTGTTGCATCAGAACACCCCCAAGGCCGATTCTTGAGGCGTCGCAGTACACTTCGTAGTCCTCTCCGGGGGTCGGCAGCACAAGGATCGGCGCCCTGGTTAGCCATTTCTTTAATTCCTCGAAGCTTTCCTGGCATTGGGCCGTCCACACAAACTTTTCTCATTTCCTGGTCAACCGGTTTAGAGGGGCTGCGATTTTTGAGAAACCCTCGACGAAACGTCTATAGTACCCCGCCAATCCCAAGAAACTGCGGATCTCCGTCACCGTTGTTGGTGGCTGCCAGTCGATCACCGATTCCACCTTCTTGGGGTCCACGGCGATTCCCTTCGCCGAGATCACGTGCCCCAGGAATCCTACTTCCCGTAGCCAGAATTCACACTTTTTGAGCTTAGCGAACAGCTTCTGCTCCCTGAGGGTTTGGAGAATCGTTCGTAAGTGGTCCTCGTGCTCCTCGTCGGTGGGTGAATAGATCAGTATGTCGTCGATGAAAACCACTACGAACCGGTCCAGAAATGGTCTAAAAATCCGGTTCATCATATCCATAAAGACCGCGGGTGCGTTCGTAAGCCCAAACGGCATGACCGTAAACTCGTAGTGGCCATACCGGGTCCGGAAGGCGGTCTTCGGAATGTCCTCGTTACGAACTCGGAGCTGATGGTAGCCCGATTGCAGATCAATCTTCGAGAATACCGTCGCCCCCCGCAACTGGTCGAAGAGGTCGTCGATTCTGGGCAGGGGGTACTTGTTCTTCACCGTGACCTTGTTTATTCCCCTGTAGTCGATGCAGAGGCGTAGGCTTCCGTCCTTTTTTCGTACAAAGAGTACCGGTGCACCCCAGGGCGACACACTTGGCCTGATAAACCCTTTGTCCAAGAGGTCCTCCAGTTGCGCCTTAAGCTCCTTCAACTCCGCGAATGCCATTCGGTAGGGCGCCTTCGTAATAGGTTGTGTACCCGGTAAAAGTTCAATAGGGAACTCCACTTCTCGTTCTGGGGGTATCCCGGGCAGTTCCGCTGGGAAGACGTCGGGGAAGTCCCTCACCACTGGGATGTCTGAAGGTGTCGTCGAGGGTCGGGTGACCAGGTCCACCGATGCCAAGTAGGCCACACACCCACCCTCTACCAGTCTCCTGGCTCGAGCCGCTGAGATGACTGCCGGAAAGGAGGTGCTCTTGCACGCCAGATACGCGTTCTTAGGGAAGCTTGGTTCTTGGAGTTGTACCATCCTCTTCTCGCAGTCGATAAGCGCTTGGTACCTTGAGAGCCAATCCATGCCCAAAACGACGTCGTACTCCTTCAGAGGAATCACCACCAAATCCCAAGGGCAAGCCAGTCGCCCTAGCTTAATTGGGCAGGTGGCCACCAAACTGGTCGCCTCCAGTGTCCCACCCGCCGTCTGGACCGTCATAAGGCTTTGGAGAGGTGTCTCCTCGAGGTCATGCATAAATACGTAATCGCGAGAAATGAACGAGTGTGTTGCTCCAGTATCAAAGAGGGTTCTTGCACGGGAATTTGAAACAGAAGTAATACCTGCGAGTACGTCTTCCGGCGGGTCCGATTCCAGGCGGGTCATTGAATAAATTCGCCCGCCCGGTTGAGGCTGCCTTTCCTCCTCGCGTCGCGAAGCCGGGGGCCTAGAGGTCGACCCCATAGGAGCTTTCCCCTGCCCCGACAGTTGTGGTGAAGGCGTGGAAGCGGCAGAGGAGGCTGGTCCCAAGGCAAGGGGGCAGTTGCGGGGGAAGTGCCCCTGCCTGCCGCAACGGAAGCAGTGATCGACTCTCTGGGGGCAATCCAACACCCCGTGCGCCCCCCCGCAGATCACACAAGGCCTGTCTCTTGGTCTCGGTCCTCCTGCCGGCGCGTCCCGTGATCCCGACTGTGGTCTCCACCGTTTAGGGGGTCGGATCCCAGAAGATGACCCCCCCCCGTAGCTCTGTTGTTGCCGCTTCCTATCTTCATGCTGCGCCGGGGCCTCCCTCCTAGCGCGGGTAACGGCGAACCCGCGCTCTACGACAATGGCCCGGTCGACCACTTTCTGGAACGTGTGTAAGTCAGCGGCCTGAACCACCTGGAAGATATCACTTCGCAACCCATCCACGAACAGTTGCGCCTTGTGGGATTCGTCCCTTATGACAAAAGGGACGCAATTTGCCAGGCGCACGAATTCGCGCTGATATTCCATAACCGTCTTGCTCCCTTGCTGAATGTGGTTCAAGTCGTCCTCCAGTTTCTTCTTGACGCTATTGGTGAAGAAGGCCCCAAACAGTTCCTGCTTGAACGTCGTCCACGAAAGAAGCACGGTGCCCTTGGTGGGATCAGGGCGCACCGTCTTCCACCATAAACGAGCGTTTCCCTCTAGAAAGTGGACCGCCAGGGGGACACGCTCGGGGTCCTCTATGAGTAAGTCCTCGAACAACTTTTCCATCGATCCCACCCACTTTTCGACGACCCAGGGATCAGTCGTCTCCCCCTCGAACATGGGTGGTTCGAACTTCTTGAAATCCGCCAGGTTGGCCTGCACTCGCTCTCGCTCCGTCAGTGTAGCTGACCCCTCCCCCGCGGCGGCGGCGGCTACTGGGGTACTCCCGTCGAGGGCCCCCGGCGCCGGCCCCGCGGGCACTGTTGCCGGTGCTGCCGTCGGCGCCGTGGGCTGGGTGGATGCTACCCCGGCCGTTGCTGCCGACGGAGGGGCTGCCCCCACCCCAGCCCCCGTCGCTTGCGGTGCTGCGGCCGGTGCAGTTGGCCCCTGTGGAGGGGCAGGAGCGACTGGTTGCCGCTGCGTTAGTTGACGCACATGTTCCGTGAGGGTCGCTAGCTGCCCCGCCATCTCCCTCAATTGTTGCCGCAGGAGCTGGTTCTCTGCGGCCGCCGATGTCGTCGCATCTGCCCCTACATCCTCGGCCGACGCTCTGGTTCGGACCATTGTCTGCACAACATACTATCAAAAGCTTAGCTCTAGTCTACGCTAGAAAGAACCACCATAATTATCGAGAGGAAAAAGAAAACATTATCTACATATCCCCTCCCCGATCTCTCGCGTCCTACACCCATAAGCCCTGCGCATTTCATTCATTAGTAGTTAAGTGTGGTACTTCCGTGGATGTTGGACCGTCACCGTTGTGATTAAAGCAACCTCTCTGATACCATCTTAATCTGTCACGCCCCGGGGGTTTTATTTTAGCGGAAACGATGCACAAAAGTAAGCGTTTGGCGCGTACAATTTTTTTTTGAAAACCTCCTTCCCCGGCGCGTGCCCAGACCCCCCGCATATACAGATTTACTCAAAAATCGGGCAGAGTCTCCTCTGTATATGCACGGCGTCGCGTCAAGTACAACAGTCAAACACGGCAATCATTTTCCATTTAATCACAACAGCTCGGAGTCTAACTATGCATGAAGACTAAAACAATGCCCGTGGCCAGTCAAGTTGAAAGGATAAACTCACAGTTTTGAAAGCAGACCCACACGGCCTCAGGTTTCGAAAACAGTTTGGAAAACACCATAAATCCACAGGGTTTGTAAAACGGGCCCACACGACCCAAGATTTTGAAAACGGTTTTCGAAGTTCTTTTCTTTTGTTTTCTAGCTGGTTTGTTTTGGAAAACGGCCAAACAGGGATAATAAAGGAAACAGTAGCGCATATCCAGAACAAAAGTAATCAACATCCACACGACCCCACAAGGGTATCGAGAACCACACAGTAACCTACAATACCAAATGAAACGCGGGGAAAGTAAAGAAAACGGCAGACTGGGGCTCCCACCGCCCAACTGCTCCCACCTCGGCCTCACCGTCGCCTACTTCTCACCCCTGGAAGTACCTATCACAGAGTGGGTAGTCAGCGACACTATCATGATAAAGATAATAATAAAGTAGTAAAAAGTACCAAGCTACAAAAGCTAGACTAGCCGGAGCAACCACTCTGCTCATAAAGGTAACCCGCGAACACCTGTACCCCCTGTAACCTGTAGCACCTGTAACACCTGACCTCGACGGGCACCTATCCCGACGGGTCGCACCGCTCACACCTTGGTGCCTCAAACCCCACAACTACGGGGGCCCCCACTACGTCACCTCGTGGGTAAACACGGGTCAGAGACCACTTTTCCGAAAAAGAGCACCCTTGCGGTGGCCAGACCGCGGGTGCGCGTGTCGCAACTCGAGCATAGTAACCCAAAACACAGGGGAAAATAGTAAATCATAGAGACCGTCAGCGTTAGTACCGGTTAACATGCAATTAATATCCTTTCGTAATACTAACTTTACACTAAGCCTCACGAGAAACCCACCTTTTCGTTGTCGCGCGCCTGGTTGATGCTGAGATCTCCCGCGTCTCGGGGTGCCCGCCCGGACCTACACGAACCTGTCATACAGGAGTCAGTAACTCAAGACTCCACCAAGCCGAAAGACTGGAACACCCGCGGCCCCCCTCGCGCACTACCCGTACGCGTGCGTGCCCGGCCCCGCGCGGCTGGGCGGCGTGCTGCCCGCATGCGGCGCCGCCCGCATGCGGCGCTGCCCGCATGCGGGGGCACGCGGCGCCGCCCGCATGCGGCGCTGCCCGCATGCGGGTGCACGCGGCGCCGCCCGCATGCGGGCGGCGCGCATGCGGGGTGCGCGCCCGGCCCCGCCCAACCCGCGGGGTTGAGCCGCCCGCATGCGGCGCTGCCGGCCCGCGCAGTTCCGCGCGCGCCGGCTCCGGTGACGGCGCCGACCTTCCTCCTCCCATAGCTTGAAAGAATCAAGAAATTAACGAAAACCTAAATTAAACTCACCTCGGATTCGTCAGCTAGGGTTGATCGAGGGAAGGATCGTCCCGTCATGCGTGCTTGCTATCGAAGGGTATCCCGTCGATCTTCTCCCTCCTCGGTCGCGCCGCCCTGGTTCTCCAAACGATCGGTAGGAAGGAGTGGGGTTGGGAAGTCGGTTCCTCGTCCGCGCTCGGGTGTCGTGCGTCGGGGCATGGAGGAAGAATACGAAAAGGGGGTTTTCCCAAAACCTAAACCCCAACCAATTAATTAGCCAATTTGGCGCAATCGGACTAAACCCCAAATAAAAGGAAAGGTCGATCTGGGGGCGAACCTGGGTCCGGTCTGCCCCGGTATCTGGGTTAGTCGCCTGAACCGTACTAAACTTCCGAATTTTATTCTGGGAGATTCCGGAGTCGGAATCCAAAACCGATCGCGCCGCCGATCTTCGTTTCGCGGGCTTTATTTTCCAAAAAAAAACCCGCAAGCCCCGACGGTCTGTCCAAAAAAACACGAAAAACACAGGTCAACCCCGGACCCCTTAGTCGAAAGGTGGTTCAATAAAGGTAAAAAGGAGGTCCCTAAAGGCAAAATAATTCCACGGTTACTACAACCATCTTGGCAAGGCCAACGTGGTCGCTGACGCTCTGAGCAGGAGAGCAGTGCAGAGCCTATCTTTGATGATCACCGATCAGGCACCATTACTTGAGCAGATGAGGCGGTTAGAGCTCGAGGTTGTGTCCCCTGGGGCCTCTGCTAGACTTATGTCTCTAGTCGTGCAGCCCACTCTGTTGGACAGGATTCGAGAGGAACAAAGTGAGGACTCCCACTTGATGAGGATTCGAGAGGAGATTCAGACGACAGGGGATTTCTCAGTTGATGCTTCGGGAGTACTACGGTACAGGGACCGAGCTTGTGTGCCCATGGATACAGAGATTCGAGAGCAGATCTTGAGGGAGACCCACTATACACCTTATACCATCCATCCTGGAGGAACTAAGATGTATAGGGACCTCAAGGCACAGTTTTGGTGGAACGGGATGAAAAGAAACATTGGGAGATTTGTGGCATATTGCTTAACTTGTCAGCAAGTAAAGGCTGAGCATCGTGTACCTGCTGGCAAGTTGCAGAGCCTCCCAATCCCGGAATGGAAATGGGAACATGTTACCATGGACTTCGTCACTGGGTTGCCGAGGGTGCAGACTGGAGCGATCTGGGTAGTCGTGGATAGACTCACCAAGTCCGCTCACTTCTTACCGGTGCAGGTGACTTGGCCACTCGAGCGACTGTGTCACGCCCCGAGTCCGCCAATTTGTACAGTTCGGGCACGCCAACAGACCCGCCAATCGAGTAAGACCTTTTTCTACCCGAAAGGAATGGTAACATCCAATATAACACAACAAGTGTAAGTGGAAGCTCAGTATCAGAGTACTAAAATTCACTACAAATTTAAAACTTTCATTCAATAACAAATAGTTAATGCGGAAATGAAAGCATACAAGAGTGAACCATAAATTAAACTCATTACACTTTACATTTCTGAACTTGTAAATAAAATTTATTACATTTCCTTTACACAATTCCTCACCATACAAGGTTCACTCAAGAAATATATAAAAAGGGATACCTCGGCTAGACCCTCTAGGTCACTATGCTGCTGGACCCTTGCCCCTGTCGTATGCCTCGCCGTCTGCATCTGAACCGTCACGATCGCAGCATCCATACCCGAACCTGTGGGGGGAGTCACCCAAGGGGTGTGAGAACTACAACTGAGTTCCCAGTGGGTTCAACCACCGAGAGAAAGTGTCCTACACCACTTGGTCCAATGGAAGCAATAATAATAGTGCTAGGAAACTAAAATCCTTGATATCAAATGCAGCTATGCAAAATAATATATCACTGTCTGTATATAATCATCGACCCAGCACTACTCTGTCTAGTCATACTAGGCTACTAAGCACCAACTCGGCCACTATGCCGCTGTATACAGGGTCAAACTAACCCGGCCACCTTGGCCACTCTGTTTCCTTTATTCTTTAGATTCTGGTGCTTTAGTTCAAGTTAACCCTCAGAAATTTCTTATCCAACGAGCCCCAGCCCGGTAGTCCTGCTACCATAAGATAAGATTTCTAAGGTTGCCGATAACACCCGCAAGTGTTACCCCGTCCTACGGAAGAAACGTCCCGAACGGGTCTCTACCCGGGAGAGGGATACTGCCCGTACCTCCAACATAGGCTGGTTTCACCGTAGGTCCGCCCGTTTTATCTTTATATTTTCTTTCTTTTCTTTTTAATTTAGTTCTTAGCCTCTTTGCCTTTGAACACTTGCTTTCCTTTCTCATTCGAGCTTATAGCTCCCATTTTGCCACTGGCAAATCTCTTTCTCTTTTCTTTGAGCATTTAGCTCCTTGCTTTTACTTTTAGCCCTTCGAAAGTGTGAGGTCTCGGAATTCCCCGCGTAGAGTTTGCTGGTTGTTTGGCAGCTTTCGGTCGCCGTTGGGGGTGTTTGTGCGCGTGTTGGGGCCCAGAAATGGATTTGTGGTGCAATCTGGGATGTAGTTGCATCACTGGGGGCCTGCGTGGTGTGTCGGTGGTGTTTGCGCGCAATTTGGACACAAGTGTTGGATTTTGGGTTTAAAAGGAGATCCCGTGGGAATTTGGAGGACCCGTCAGGTGTTTGGAAGTGGTTTCGCGCGATTCAGATGTCAAAATTGGACTCCGGGCGGAGTTTGGATAAAAGTTTACCTCTCCGATCGCCTTCGAAAATTTTTAGAGTTGAAATTTGGCAAATCGGACTTCAGATGTGGACCCGGCGCGAAAATCGGATCGAGTGGGCATTCGGCAAATTTTCGGACGAGAATTTGGAAAAACGGACATCGTTTTTGGATTCAGTGCGCGAAATCGCTAAGGATGGACTATTTATTTGTTGAATTTGGAGCCCGGATGGAAGCGCGCGTTTTTCAAGGCGTCGTGCACGAATCCCGAGGGGAGGCGACGGCACGGGGACCGAGGCGGTACGGCGCGCGGATCAACGCGCGCGCGTACGGCGCGCTGGCGCGCGCTGGGAAGCACTCTTCAGCGCGGGTCGCGCAGGGGCCGCCACGTGGCGGGCCCCCGTTGGCGCCCGCGCGGGCGCGGGGGCACGCGCGCCCGTGTAACGGGCGCGTGTCCCGCGCCTGGGGTGGCGCAGTGCAACGCGCCCGTGTGGCGGGCGCGTTGCTGCGCGCCACGTGGCGCGCTGGGCACGTGCGTGGACCCGGCGCACGCGCCCAGCGTTGTGGACCGGCCGGGTGGAGTCTCCCAGTTGGTTGGCGCGGTGGACCGGCTCCGTGGACCGGCTCCGTGGACCACCTCCTCTCTCTCTCCCTCTTTTCTTCTTCTTCTTCCTCCCCGCACCGCCATTTTCTCCCTTTCTTTTCTTCTTCTGCACCCGAGAGCGAGAGGGAGTGAGGGAGGAGGTTGCGTGAGGTGCGGCGGCACGGCGTGGACCTCGTTTTGCGTGCGAGGTCGCCCGGCGGAGCGTTTCGGCGACGGCGGCGCAATCGGGTAGGTCCCGTGTGTTGGTTTTACTGTATTTTTGTACAGTTTTTGGGGCGTTCTTTTGGACCTTTGGTTTAACCCCTTACTTTTATCTGTTTTAGGGACCGTGTTACTGCACCGTTTTGCGTGCGGACCCCAACGACGTGCATCATTTTGCGTGCGATCGCCGTTTTGCGTGCGGATTCTGGTACCGTGCTCCGTTTCGCGTGCGGATTTCGGCACTGTGCTCCGTTTTGCGTGCGGACTCCGTTTTCTGTGTGGACTCCGGCACTGCGCTCCGTTTTGCGTGCGGACCCCGGCGGTGTGCACCGTTTTGCGTGCGGACTCCGTTTTCCGTGCGAACTCTGGCACTGCGTTCCGTTTTGCGTGCGGACCCCGGCGGCGTGCACCGTTTTGCGTGCGGACTCCGTTTTCTGTGCGGACTCCGGTACAATGCGCCGTTTTGCGTGCGGACCCCGGCGGCGTGCACCGTTTTGCGTGCGGACTTCGTTTTGCGAGCGTACTTCGGCACCGTGCTTCGTTTTGCGTGCGGACTTCGGCAGCGGGCACCGTTTCGCGTGGGGGCCAATTGCAAGTGTCTACGAGCAATTGGTGGCGAACCGAGGTGGGTGGCCCTATCTCCAAGCTTTTATGGACTGTACAGTATTTCTACTGCTGTAGGACTTTGCATGCTAGATTGTAGGAATTCTTATTCCTGTTATTATCTGTAAAGTACCGGATTTTCGGCACATAAATAAATGTAAATAAAGGTGGTATGAAATACTAGTGTTATGAAAGTTAGGGAAGTAAAGAATATTTGGACGCGAGTTGGGCCCAAATCGGGTTAAAATTGAGAGATCTAAAAATTTATTTGAAAAGGGGGGCCCAGATTTTTAGTGGAAAATTCACAGTGTCGGAAAATTCCGAGAAAATTATGGGAGCCCCGTAAATATGTTTTAAGACCACAGAAAAAGTTTCGCTTTGATCGGATACCCGATAGTGAAAACGGGATCCGCCAACAGTGTCGAAAAATTCTGAGAAAATTTGGGGAGCTTCGTAATTATGTTTTAAGGTCACAGTAAAAATTTCGTGTTGATCGGATACCCGGATTGTGAGAACGGGGTCCGCCAGCGATTTTAGATACAGGGAGGCTTTTGGTGGCCCAGAAATGGCCCAAACTGAAAATTTAAATTTTTCTGTGATTAATTAAGCTGAAACGAAGCCGCCTGTCAAATTTGGACGGAAACGGACGAAAAATGGACAGAAAACAGGATAAAAACGGATTTTCGAAACGGCGACGGCACGCGGCTCGAGGGGTGGCTTGCTGCGCAAGGCACACAGCTGGCGCCAGGTAAGTGCGCTTCCTGCGCGGGCAGTGGGCGCGTGCGCCTAGTGCGCGCCCACCTATGGGGTGGACCGCCACATGGCGGTTCCCTCTTGGTGGGTGCCGTGGACCGGGTCTACGCACCCCCTCCCTTCCTTCTCCTCCTTTTCTTTTCTTCTTCTTCTTCCTTCTCCCCGCAGAACTCTCATTTCTCTTCTTCCTCTCCACCCGAGCCCGAGAGAGAGAGAGAGAGAGAGAAAAAGAGAGAGAAAGTGAGGAATTTTGTGGGGCTCGCGGGCGCGCCGTGAACCTCGTGGAGCGCGCTAGGCGTTTCCAAAAGTCGATGGGCGGCGCAACTGTACGAGGTAACGTTATTTTCACGGTATTTTTGGCACAGTTTTTATGCCTCATTTGGGTTTGGATTTGACCCCATTATCGTATTGCGTGTTAGAAATCGAGTTATACTGTGCCGTTTTGCTGCGCGGACTGTCGGAGGCATTTTGGCGCGCCTCGTTTTGCGTGCCAGTTGTGGAAGAAATGCACCGTTTTGCGTGCGGATTCGGAGAATATGCACAGTTTTGGGCGCAAACTCGGAAAACGTGCACCGTTTTGCGTGCAACGTTGAAAAAAAAACGTGCACCGTTTTGCGTGCCAACCCGAGGTACGTGCTCCGTTTTGCGTGCAGGTTAGATTGTTGTGCACCGTTTTACGTGCAGTCTCTAATATTGCGCATCGTTTTGCGTGCAGGGCTAGAGAAAAGTGCACCGTTTTGCGTGCAACCCTACAGTGAGACGTGCACCGTTTTGCGTGCAGATTTGAGATACGTGCACCGTTTTGCGTGCCGATCGCGTTGTCGTGCATCGTTTTGCGTGCCGACCCTAATATTATACATCATTTTTCGTGCAGGGATAGAAAAATATGCACCGTTTTGCGTGCAACTTTACAGTTAAGCGTGCACCGTTTTGCGTGCAGATCGTTTTATCGCGCACCGTTTTACGTGCAAGTCTAATATTTGCATCGATTTGCGTGCAGGACAAGAAAAATGTGCATCATTTTGCGTGCAACCCGACAGTGGGGCGTGCATCGTTTTGCGTGCAGATTCGAGGTACGTGCACCGTTTTGCGTGCCGGTTGATTTAACGCGCACCGTTTTGCGTGCAGACTAAAATGACGCGCACCGTTTTGCGTGCGGGTTTTTAGTGACGTGCATCGTTTTGCGTGCAGGTTTGGTGGACGTGCACCGTTTTGCGTGCAGACTCGAGAGAAGTGCATCGTTTTGCGTGCAAGCTCGAGGAGACAAGTGGAATCGCGCGGAGACCAATTGCAAGTGTCTACAAGCAATTGGGTACACTACAAGGTGGGGAATTCTGCCGAAATTGGGTGACCTCTCCCCTTGCTCCTTTGCTTTTCGATTCGAAGCATGATAGTAGCCTGTTAGAGGCGTTAGGTAATTATGAATAAGATTGCATGTTTAGAGGAACACAGATGAAAAGAGCAACTGTTGGTTGCCAATAACAGATGATATATGTGCATGTGTAGAGAAATTTAGAGGAAAAGTGATATTTATGATTTATCCACAATAGGGGATAAATTTGTATGTGTAGATGGACACAGATGATAAATGCAACTGTCAGTTGCCAAAAGGAGATAATTCATTTTCATGTGCAAAAAGAACTTAGAGGATAAATATTATTTTTATGATGGATATGAAAATAATTGCATGCGTAGAAATGAGTAATTACTTGATGACTGTGATCATGTTAGGGTACAACCCTAGGAATCATGTGATATAAGGGAACAGAACTTGTTGGTAGTAAGACTAGGAGAAAACCTAGTTTAGGGGTTTGACGAGTGACATCAACTTAGGAGTTATCCTAGGAAGGATGAGTGGCATGGTCTTAGGTGATAACCTAAGGACACTGGATAGAGTGATCAACATAGAGTCAGAAAACTCTAGGGTGTATATGACATGGAACTTAGGTAAAGAGAACCTAAGGAGAACTAGTGTTCAACATAGAGTCAAGGAACTCTAGGATGAGTATGACATGGAACTTAGGTAAAGGAAACCTAAGAAAACTAGAGGTCAGCATAGAGTCATGGAACTCTAGGACAAGTATGACATGGGACTTAGGTAAAGGGAACCTAAGTTGAGCTAGAAGAGTTTAAACTCACAGACAGGAAAATAGAGTCAAGTTGACTCTAGGATTCAGTAAGGAATCAGGAGGATGGAAAGGGTGGATCAAGTGTGGAGATATGAAAGGGAAAACAGAAAAGCAGAGTCAATGTAATTCTAAAATAACAGCGGAACATGGAATTAGAGTCAGTGTAACTCTAAGTTAATAGTGGAACAGGAAAATAGAGTTAAGTTAACTCTAGGATTCAATGAGGAATCAGGAAAGTGGGATAAGATCCCAAGGTTAATAAGCTGATCAAAATATAACCCTAGAAGGTCATAGGGTGTCTGGGCAAATGGATAATAACTTTAACTTCAATTTGAGTTAAAGAGATAAAAGAGAAATGTTTAAGAGTCCATGTGACTCTCTAGCTACCCGTGTGGCAAGACCCTGGGTAAGAGATGAAAAAGTGATTAATAAGCAAGACAATCAAATTGCTCAAGATAGAGCTAAAATTGGTTAATAAGCAAGACAAGCAAATTGCTTAAGATAAAGAGAATAAAAAAGGATATTAATGACGCCTTCGAATTTGAGACTCGTCAAGTGGAGCAGGACTCCCTGGGCAGTGACCCGTCGGACGAGGTACTTTCGAAGGGCTAAAAGTGAAAGCAAGGAGCTAAATGCTCGAAGAAAAGAGAAAGTAAATTGCCAGTGGCAAAATGGGAGCTATAAGCTCGAATAAGAAAGAAAAGCAAGTGTTCAAAAGCAAAGAGGCTAAGAACTAAAATAAAAGAGAAAGAAAAGAAAAGAAAAGAAAGAAAAATTAAAGATAAAACGGGCGTACCTCCGGGGGCGAACGTACAACGGTCAGGAGTTGGACAGGGTCCCTCTCCCGGGCAGCGACCCGTATGACTGGTAGATAGAGTACTCTTGTCAGAGTTGGGCAGTGACCCTATCGGGCAGTGTCCCGTATGACAAGTCCCCCCGGCAGGACGGGGTAACACTTGCGAGTGTTATCGGCAACCTTAGAAATCTTATCTTATGGTAGCAAGACTACCGGGCTCGGGCCCGTTGGATAAGAATTTCCAAGGGTTAACTTGAACTAAAGCACCAGAATCTAAAGAATAAAGAAAAATAGAGTGGCCAGGGTGGCCGGGTTAGTTGAACCCAGTATACAGCGGCATAGTGGCCGAGTTGGTGCTTAGCAGCCTAGTGTGGCTAGACAGAGTAGTGCTGGGTCGATGGTTGTACACAGATAGTGTAGTGATATATTATTGCATAGCTGCATATTGATATTGAGGATTTTAGTTTCCTAGCACTATTATTATTGCTTCCATTGGACCAAGTGGTGTAGGACACTTTCTCTCGGTGGTTGAACCCACTGGGAACTCGCTCGTAAGTTCTCACACCCCTTGGGTGACCCCCCCCACAGGTTCGGGAATGGATGCAGCGGTCGAGACAGATCAGATGCAGACGACAGCGAGGCATACGACAGGGGCAAGGGCCCAGCAGCATAGTGACCTAGAGGGTCTAGCAGAGGTATCCCTTTCTATATATTTCTTGAGTGAACCTTGTATGGTGAGGAATTATGTAAAGGAAATGTAATAATTTATTTGCAAGTTCAGAATTGTAAAGTGTAATAAGTTTAATTTATGGTTCACTCCTGTATGCTTTCATTTCCGCTTAAACTGTTGTTATTGAATGAAAGTTTAAATTTATAGTGATTTTTAGTACTCTGATATTGAGCTTCCGCATACACTTGTTGTGTTATTATGGATGTTACCGTTCCTTTCGGGTAGAAAAAGGTTTTACCCGATTGGCGGGTCTGTTGGCGTGCCCGAACCGTACAAATTGGCGGACTCGGGGCGTGACAGATTAGAGTGGTATCAGAGCCTAGGAATAGTCCTAGGTGGTTAGCAAACCTTAGGGAGACCCTAGGGATTAGCACGAGAGAGTGTGTGGATCATTGGGCGAAAGCACTTGATTGGGTATTGTAGTTCCCAAAAAGGATATTGGGACTGATCGAGGGTGACGAGCTTTCATTCTTCGGATATTACGTTGGGCGGCCGACAACGTAATGTTGGAGATGAAAAGGAGTACCCTCTTATACTTTCGCATGATTGGGTCGACGAGCCTTTTTGTCGGTATAGACTGCGCATTGCTCAAATGGCTAAGTTTGGGCTGGTTGTTTTGTTGTGGTGTGCATATAGCGATGACACCACATAGGAAAACGCACCTATTTGACTCGAGTCCCGAGAGGGCTCGGGGTCAAACGGGTATACGAGTTGCGATAGCAGGTGACCGCACTTGTTGGAGTGGTCCAACAGTAGGTCAAGCTTCTTGTCGTCAGCGGAAATTTTTCCGCCGACAGGAAGACAGGTTTCGACGCCTAAGGGTAGCGTCAGCGTGACAGTTGGAGCAGATAGATAGGCTCCAGTGGTTGATAGCGCAGCAGGCCGAGGCTTGTATAAATGACGCATGAGTATGCAGCGTCGCCACATGTTGGGGCGACAGTAGAGAGGGTGGCAGTGGCCACCGAGCTTTTGTCAGTGCACCCCGCACCTTCAGCAGGGGGTGTTATAAGCTTGTGTCAGCTGGTTGCTGGCAAAGTATGGTTAATGAGGTCCAGTGAGAGACCGACTCGTGAAACGCTGGTGATCGCTTTGTTGCGAGAGCCAAGTTGCTATGTCCTAAAGGTTAGGACAAGAAAGACTTGTGGGCCTTGTGGCGAAAGTTCGCCCTGATGACGGTAGTGACCGTGTGGCATATCATTGTGGCTAAATTGCCGCATGGTGGGGTTGGTAAGACCCGGGACAGGTTTCGAGATTCGAAAACCTCACAAGTGAGCGGGAGTTTTATGGCGCCGATCTGATGGATCGGTGTAACGGCAAGGATTGCCACCGTAGGATTTACGTGATGATCACCAGAGTTGGTGAACAGTTGTCGTGGTGCCTCAACCCAGTTGGGAGAGGTGTACAGGAGTCATGCGCGTGTTTAAGCAAGTTGCTTAACATTCTGGATTACGCAAGTTAGCGTAGGGGGCGTAGGACGCCCAACTGTTTGGGTGCTCATGGAGCATAGGTACCGTTTAGCCAGAGAGAGCTGATTAGGTGGCGTATTAGCCTTTGCCCAGTGTGGCCAGAGTTGATATAGAGAGTTTGGGTCGTGGATTGACGACTTGTTAGTTGATCTTGCTCAGTGAGCATAGTGGTCGCGTGGCGACGATTAGCGGGTTCGCTTGGGACGATCCGTGCCTGGACCATGTTTGTGGACTGTGGGCCTGTAGCCCAGTGGGCAGGCGCAGTCAGCTGTGAGAGACAGCGGCCCGAGACCTGATGGCGGGGCATGATAGAGATTTGGTCGGGACGGTAGTCCGAGCGATGACCCGGGGACGTGGAATGCCACGTGTGAGCATTGAGGCTATTAGTACACTGAGACTGTGATGTGACCAGGCCGTAGAGCTAGTGGTGATTGAGGTGCTGTAGCTCCTAGTGGGAGTGTTGGTGTAGTAATCCTAAGTGAGGATCTACCCGTATGATGATTGGGTCTGTGTGCTAGTGAGAGCCATTATACAGTGTGGACTAGTTTGGGCTATAGGCCCTATTGGACCGTGGTCTGTGGACCTATTAGTAGTCCAAGATATCGGGTTAGCTGATAACCCGTGGACTTAGAGCGCTAGTAGCGTGTGAGATAGTTGAGGACTCGTGGATTGGCCTTGCCCTCCACATTAGGCAGCGGAGTGACCGGAAAATGCGATAAATGTAATTGGTTGCAGATGCAACCTCATTGTGAAAAGATGATGGCGGAATTAAAGTGAAGATTTCGCAAGAAAAGACGGGGCATTCGTGGCAATGGAGAGAGCAAGTGCTCAACTGTGTCTTTCACCTACTTGGTGAAAGTGGCCAGACACCAGTTTGAGTTTGTCCCTGGATTGAGATAGGGATCCACGAATGAGCTGTTCGTTTGTAGTTTTGGTGAGCCCAGCGTTTAGGGGCGTAATCCCTCTTCTCGATCAAGTAGGAGTCGAGATGTGATTCAAGTTTCGAGGACGAAACTTATTTTAAGGGGGGTAGAATGTAAAGTACCGGATTTTCGGCACATAAATAAATGTAAATAAAGGTGGTATGAAATACTAGTGTTATGAAAGTTAGGGAAGTAAAGAATATTTGGACGCGAGTTGGGCCCAAATCGGGTTAAAATTGAGAGATCTAAAAATTTATTTGAGAAAGGGGGCCCAGATTTTTAGTGGAAAATTCACAGTGTCGGAAAATTCCGAGAAAATTACGGGAGCCCCGTAAATATGTTTTAAGACCACAGAAAAAGTTTCGCGTTGATCGGATACCCGATAGTGAAAACGGGCTCCGCCAACAGTGTCGAAAAATTCTGAGAAAATTTGGGAGCTTCGTAATTATGTTTTAAGGTCACAGTAAAAATTTCGTGTTGATCGGATACCCGGATTGTGAGAACGGGGTCCGCCAGCGATTTTGGATACAGGGAGGCTTTTGGTGGCCCAGAAATGGCCCAAACTGAAAATTTAAATTTTTCTGTGATAAATTAAGCTGAAACGAAGCCGCCTGTCAAATTTGGACGGAAACGGACGAAAAATGGACAGAAAACAGGATAAAAACGGATTTTCGAAACGGCGACGGCGCGCGGCTCGAGGGGTGCGCTTGCTGCGCAAGGCACACAGCTGGCGCCAGTAAGTGCGCTTCCTGGCGGGCAGTGGGCGCGTGCGCCTAGTGCGCGCCCACCTATGGGGTGGACCGCCACATGGCGGTTCCCTCTTGGTGGGTGCCGTGGACGGGTCTACGCACACCCCTCCCTTCCTTCTCCTCATTTTTTTCTTCTTTTTTCTTCTCCTGCTCCCGCAGAACTATATTTCGCTTCTTCCTCTCCACCGAGCCCGATGAGAAGAGAGAGATGATGAGAGAGAGAGAAAAAGAGAGAGGAAACGTGAGGAATTTTGTGGGGC
>JAQOTM010000150.1:282722-342421 GCA_029168755.2 Tillandsia fasciculata
TCTCTCCACTCTTTCTTCTTCTTCTTCCTCCCCGCACCGCCATTTTTCCCTTTCTTTTCGTCTTCTGACACCCGAGAGCGAGAGGGACGTGAGGGAGGAGGTTGCGTGAGGCGGCGGCACGGCGTGGACCTAGTTTTGCGTGCGAGTCGCCGGCGGAGCGTTTCGGCGACGGCGGCGCAATCGGGTAGGTCCCGTGTGTGGTTACTGTATTTTTGATACAGTTTTTGGGGCTTCTTTTGGACCTTTTGGTTTAACCCCTTACTTTTATCTGTTTTAGGGACCTGTTACTGCACCGTTTGCGTGCGGACCCCGACGAGTGCATATTTTGCGTGCGATCGCGTTTTGCTGCGGATTCTGGTACCGTGCTCCGTTTCGCGTGCGGATTTCGGCACTGTGCTCCGTTTTGCGTGCGGACTCCATTTTCTGTGTGGACTCCGGCACTGCGCTCCGTTTGCGTGCGGACCCCGGCGGTGTGCCGTTTTGCGTGCGGACTCCGTTTTCCGTGCGAACTCTGGCACTGCGTTCCGTTTTGCGTAGGACCCCGCGGCGTGCACCGTTTTTTGCGTGCGGACTCCGTTTTCTGTGCGGACTCCGGTACAATGCGCCGTTTTGCGTGCGGACCCCGGCGGCGTGCACCGTTTTTGCGTGCGGACTTCGTTTTGCGACGCGTACTTCGCACCGTGCTCGTTTTGCGTGCGGACTTCGGCAGCGGGCACCGTTTCGCGTGGGGGCCAATTGCAAGGTCTACGAGCAATTGGTGGCGAACCGAGGTGGTGGCCCTATCTCCAAGCTTTTATGGACTGTACAGAGTTTCTACTGCTGTAGGACTTTGCATGCTAGATTGTAGGAATTCTTATTTCTGTATTATCTGTAAAGTACCGAATTTTCGGCACATAAATAAATGTAAATAAAGGTGGTATGAAATACTAGTGTTATGAAAGTTAGGGAAGTAAAGAATATTTGGACGCGAGTTGGGCCCAAATCGGGTTAAAATTGAGAGATCTAAAAATTTATTTGAAAAGGGGGGCCCAGATTTTTAGTGGAAAATTCACAGTGTCGGAAAATTCCGAGAAAATTATGGGAGCCCCGTAAATATGTTTTAAGACCACAGAAAAAGTTTCGCGTTGATCGGATACCCGATAGTGAAAACGGGCTCCGCCAACAGTGTCGAAAAATTCTGAGAAAATTTGGGGAGCTTCGTAATTATGTTTTAAGGTCACAGTAAAAATTTCGTGTTGATCGGATACCCGGATTGTGAGAACGGGGTCCGCCAGCGATTTTAGATACAGGGAGGCTTTTGGTGGCCCAGAAATGGCCCAAACTGAAAATTTAAATTTTTCTGTGATTAATTAAGCTGAAACGAAGCCGCCTGTCAAATTTGGACGGAAACGGACGAAAAATGGACAGAAAACGGATAAAAACGGATTTTCGAAACGGCGACGGCACGCGGCTCGAGGGGTGGCTTGCTGCGCAAGGCACACAGCTGGCGCCAGGTAAGTGCGCTTCCTGCGGCGGGCAGTGGGCGCGTGCGCCTAGTGCGCGCCCACCTATGGGGTGGACCGCCACATGGCGGTTCCTCTTGGTGGGTGCCGTGGACCGGGTCTACGCACCCCCTCCCTTCCTTCTCCTCCTTTTCTTTTCTTCTTCTTCTTCCTTCTCCCCGCAGAACTCTCATTTCTCTTTTCCTCTCCACCCGAGCCCGAGAGAGAGAGAGAGAGAGAGAGAAAAAGAGAGAGAAAGTGAGGAATTTTGTGGGGCTCGCGGGCGCGCCGTGAACCTCGTGGAGCGCGCTAGGCGTTTCCAAAAGTCGATGGGCGGCGCAATGTACGAGGTAACGTTATTTTCACGGTATTTTTGGCACAGTTTTTATGCCTCATTTGGGTTTGGATTTGACCCCATTATCGTATTGCGTGTTAGAAATCGAGTTATACTGTGCCGTTTTGCTGCGCGGACTGTCGGAGGCATTTTGGCGCGCCTCGTTTTGCGTGCCAGTTGTGGAAGAAATGCACCGTTTTGCGTGCGGATTCGGAGAATATGCACAGTTTTGGGCGCAAACTCGGAAAACGTGCACCGTTTTGCGTGCAACGTTGAAAAAAAAACGTGCACCGTTTTGCGTGCCAACCCGAGGTACGTGCTCCGTTTTGCGTGCAGGTTAGATTGTTGTGCACCGTTTTACGTGCAGTCTCTAATATTGCGCATCGTTTTGCGTGCAGGGCTAGAGAAAAGTGCACCGTTTTGCGTGCAACCCTACAGTGAGACGTGCACCGTTTTGCGTGCAGATTTGAGATGTGCACCGTTTTGCGTGCCGATCGCGTTGTCGTGCATCGTTTTGCGTGCCGACCTAATATTATACATCGTTTTTCGTGCAGGGATAGAAAAATATGCACCGTTTTGCGTGCAACTTTACAGTTAAGCGTGCACCGTTTTGCGTGCAGATCGTTTTATCGCGCACCGTTTTGCGTGCAAGTCTAATATTTTGCATCGATTTGCGTGCAGGACAAGAAAAATGTGCACCATTTTGCGTGCAACCCTACAGTGGGGCGTGCACCGTTTTGCGTGCAGATTCGAGGTACGTGCACCGTTTTGCGTGCCGGTTGATTTAACGCGCACCGTTTTGCGTGCAGACTAAAATGACGCGCACCGTTTTGCGTGCGGGTTTTTAGTGACGTGCATCGTTTTGCGTGCAGGTTTGGTGGACGTGCACCGTTTTGCGTGCAGACTCGAGAGAAGTGCATCGTTTTGCGTGCAAGCTCGAGGAGACAAGTGGAATCGCGCGGAGACCAATTGCAAGTGTCTACAAGCAATTGGGTACACTACAAGGTGGGGAATTCTGCCGAAATTGGGTGACCTCTCCCCTTGCTCCTTTGCTTTTCGATTCGAAGCATGATAGTAGCCTGTTAGAGGCGTTAGGTAATTATGAATAAGATTGCATGTTTAGAGGAACACAGATGAAAAGAGCAACTGTTGGTTGCCAATAACAGATGATATATGTGCATGTGTAGAGAAATTTAGAGGAAAAGTGATATTTATGATTTATCCACAATAGGGGATAAATTTGTATGTGTAGATGGACACAGATGATAAATGCAACTGTCAGTTGCCAAAAGGAGATAATTCATTTTCATGTGCAAAAAGGACTTAGAGGATAAATATTATTTTTATGATGGATATGAAAATAATTGCATGCGTAGAAATGAGTAATTACTTGATGACTGTGATCATGTTAGGGTACAACCCTAGGAATCATGTGATATAAGGGAACAGAACTTGTTGGTAGTAAGACTAGGAGAAAACCTAGTTTAGGGGTTTGACGAGTGACATCAACTTAGGAGTTATCCTAGGAAGGATGAGTGGCATGGTCTTAGGTGATAACCTAAGGACACTGGATAGAGTGATCAACATAGAGTCAGAAAATTCTAGGGTGTATATGACATGGAACTTAGGTAAAGAGAACCTAAGGAGAACTAGTGTTCAACATAGAGTCAAGGAACTCTAGGATGAGTATGACATGGAACTTAGGTAAAGGAAACCTAAGAAAACTAGAGGTCAGCATAGAGTCATGGAACTCTAGGACAAGTATGACATGGGACTTAGGTAAAGGGAACCTAAGTTGAGCTAGAAGAGTTTAAACTCACAGACAGGAAAATAGAGTCAAGTTGACTCTAGGATTCAGTAAGGAATCAGGAGGATGGAAAGGGTGGATCAAGTGTGGAGATATGAAAGGGAAAACAGAAAAGCAGAGTCAATGTAATTCTAAAATAACAGCGGAACATGGAATTAGAGTCCGTGTAACTCTAAGTTAATAGTGGAACAGGAAAATAGAGTTAAGTTAACTCTAGGATTCAATGAGGAATCAGGAAAGTGGGATAAGATCCCAAGGTTAATAAGCTGATCAAAATATAACCCTAGAAGGTCATAGGGTGTCTGGGCAAATGGATAATAACTTTAACTTCAATTTGAGTTAAAGAGATAAAAGAGAAATGTTTAAGAGTCCATGTGACTCTCTAGCTACCCGTGTGGCAAGACCCTGGGTAAGAGATGAAAAAGTGATTAATAAGCAAGACAATCAAATTGCTCAAGATAGAGCTAAAATTGGTTAATAAGCAAGACAAGCAAATTGCTTAAGATAAAGAGAATAAAAAGGATATTAATGACGCCTTCGAATTTGAGACTCGTCAAGTGGAGCAGGACTCCCTGGGCAGTGACCCGTCGGACGAGGTACTTTCGAAGGGCTAAAAGTGAAAGTAAGGAGCTAAATGCTCGAAGAAAAGAGAAAGTAAATTGCCAGTGGCAAAATGGGAGCTATAAGCTCGAATAAGAAAGGAAAGCAAGTGTTCAAAAGCAAAGAGGCTAAGAACTAAAATAAAAGAGAAAGAAAAAGAAAAGAAAAGAAAGAAAAATTAAAGATAAAACGGGCGTACCTCCGGGGGCGAACGTACAACGGTCAGGAGTTGGACAGGGTCCCTCTCCCGGGCAGCGACCCGTATGACTGGTAGATAGAGTACTCTTGTCAGAGTTGGGCAGTGACCCTATCGGGCAGTGTCCCGTATGACAAGTCCCCCCGGCAGGACGGGGTAACACTTGCGAGTGTTATCGGCAACCTTAGAAATCTTATCTTATGGTAGCAAGACTACCGGGCTCGGGCCCGTTGGATAAGAATTTCCAAGGGTTAACTTGAACTAAAGCACCAGAATCTAAAGAATAAAGAAAAATAGAGTGGCCAGGGTGGCCGGGTTAGTTGAACCCAGTATACAGCGGCATAGTGGCCGAGTTGGTGCTTAGCAGCCTAGTGTGGCTAGACAGAGTAGTGCTGGGTCGATGGTTGTACACAGATAGTGTAGTGATATATTATTGCATAGCTGCATCTTGATATTGAGGATTTTAGTTTCCTAGCACTATTATTATTGCTTCCATTGGACCAAGTGGTGTAGGACACTTTCTCTCGGTGGTTGAACCCACTGGGAACTCGCTCGTAAGTTCTCACACCCCCTGGGTGACCCCCCCCACAGGTTCGGGAATGGATGCAGCGGTCGAGACAGATCAGATGCAGACGACAGCGAGGCATACGACAGGGGCAAGGGCCCAGCAGCATAGTGACCTAGAGGGTCTAGCAGAGGTATCCCTTTCTATATATTTCTTGAGTGAACCTTGTATGGTGAGGAATTATGTAAAGGAAATGTAATAATTTTATTTGCAAGTTCAGAATTGTAAAGTGTAATAAGTTTAATTTTGGTTCACTCCTGTATGCTTTCATTTCCGCTTAAACTGTTGATTATTAAATGAAAGTTTAAATTTATAGTGATTTTTAGTACTCTGATATTGAGCTTCCGCATACACTTGTTGTGTTATTATGGATGTTACCGTTCCTTTCGGGTAGAAAAAGGTTTTACCCGATTGGCGGGTCTGTTGGCGTGCCCGAACCGTACAAATTGGCGGACTCGGGGCGTGACAGATTAGAGTGGTATCAGAGCCTAGGAATAGTCCTAGGTGGTTAGCAAACCTTAGGGAGACCCTAGGGATTAGCACGAGAGAGTGTGTGGATCATTGGGCGAAAGTACTTGATTGGGTATTGTTGTTCCCAAAAAGGATATTGGGACTGATCGAGGGTGACGAGCTTTCATTCTTCGGATATTACGTTGGCGGCCGACAACGTAATGTTGGAGATGAAAAGGAGTACCCTCTTATACTTTCGCATGATTGGGTCGACGAGCCTTTTTGTCGGTGTATAGACTGCGCATTGCTCAAACGGCTAAGTTTGGGCTGGTTGTTTTGTTGTGGTGTGCATAGTAGCGATGACACCACATAGGAAAACGCACCTATTTGACTCGAGTCCCGAGAGGGCTCGGGGTCAAACGGGGTATACGAGTTGCGATAGCAGGTGACCGCACTTGTTGGAGTGGTCCAACAGTAGGTCAAGCTTCTTGCCGTCAGCGGAAATTTTTCCGCCGACAGGAAGACAGGTTTCGACGCCTAAGGGTAGCGTCAGCGTGACAGTTGGAGCAGATAGATAGGCTCCAGTGGTTGATAGCGCAGCAGGCCGAGGCTTGTATAAATGACGCATGAGTATGCAGCGTCGCCACATGTTGGGGCGACAGTAGAGAGGGTGGCAGTGGCCACCGAGCTTTTGTCAGTGCACCCCGCACCTCCAGCAGGGGGTGTTATAAGCTTGTGTCAGCTGGATGCTGGCAAAGTATAGTTAATGAGGTCCAGTGAGAGACCGACTCGTGAAACGCTGGTGATCGCTTTGTTGCGAGAGCTATGTTGCTATGTCCTAAAGGTTAGGACAAGAAAGACTTGTGGGCCTTGTGGCGAAAGTTCGCCCTGATGACGGTAGTGACCGTGTGGCATATCATTGTGGCTAAATTGCCGCATGGTGGGGCTGGTAAGACCCGGGACAGGTTTCGAGATTCGAAAACCTCACAAGTGAGCGGGAGTTTTATGGCTTCGATCTGATGGATCGGTGTAACGGCAAGGATTGCCACTGTAGGATTTACGTGATGATCACCAGAGTTGGTGAACAGTTGTCGTGGTGCCTCAACCCAGTTGGGAGAGGTGTACAGGAGTCATGCGCGTGTTTAAGCAAGTTGCTTAACATTCTGGATTACGCAAGTTAGCGTAGGGGGGCGTAGGACGCCCAACTGTTTGGGTGCTCATGGAGCACAGGTACCGTTTAGCCAGAGAGAGCTGATTAGGTGGCGTATTAGCCTTTGCCCAGTGTGGCCAGTGTTGATATAGAGAGTTTGGGTCGTGGATTGACGACTTGTTAGTTGATCTTGCTCAGTGAGCATAGTGGTCGCGTGGCGACGATTAGCGGGTTCGCTTGGGGACGATCCGTGCCTGGACCATGTTTGTGGACTGTGGGCCTGTAGCCCAGTGGGCAGGCGCAGTCAGCTGTGAGAGACAGCGGCCCGAGACCTGATGGCGGGGCATGATAGAGATTTGGTCGGGACGGTAGTCCGAGCGATGACCCGGGGACGTGGAATGCCACGTGTGAGCATTGAGGCTATTAGTACACTGAGACTGTGATGTGACCAGGCCGTAGAGCTAGTGGTGATTGAGGTGCTGTAGCTCCTAGTGGGAGTGTTGGTGTAGTAATCCTAAGAGAGGATCTACTTGTATGATGATTGGGTCTGTGTGCTAGTGAGAGCCAATATACAGTGTTGGTTTAGTTTTGGGCTATAGGCCCTATTTGACCGTGGTCTGTGAACCTATTAGTGGTCCAAGATATCGGGTTAGCTGATAACCCGCGGACTTAGAGCACTAGTAGCGTTTATGATAGCTGGGAACTCGTGGATTGGCCTTGCCCTCCACCTTAGGCAGCGGAGCGACCGGAATATGCGATAAAAGTAAGTGGTTGCAGATGCAACCTCATTGTGAAAAGATGATGGCGGAATTAAAGTGAAGATTTCGCAAGAAAAGACGGGGCAACTCGTGGCAATGGAGTGAGCAAGTGCTCAACTGTGTCTTTCACCTACCTGGTGAAAGTGGCCAGACACCAGTTTTGAGTTTGCCCCTGGATTGAAATGGGGATCCACGAATGAGCTGTTCGTGTAGTTTTGGTGAGCCCAGCGTTTAGGGGCGTAATCCCTCTTATTCGATCAATTTTGAGTCGAGATGTGATTCAAGTTTCGAGGACGAAACTTATTTTAAGGGGGGTAGAATGTAAAGTACCGGATTTTCGGCACATAAATAAATGTAAATAAAGGTGGTATGAAATACTAGTGTTATGAAAGTTAGGGAAGTAAAGAATATTTGGACGCGAGTTGGGCCCAAATCGGGTTAAAATTGAGAGATCTAAAAATTTATTTGAAAAGGGGGGCCCAGATTTTTAGTGGAAAATTCACAGTGTCGGAAAATTCCGAGAAAATTATGGGAGCCCCGTAAATATGTTTTAAGACCACAGAAAAAGTTTCGCTTTGATCGGATACCCGATAGTGAAAACGGGCTCCGCCAACAGTGTCGAAAAATTCTGAGAAAATTTGGGGAGCTTCGTAATTATGTTTTAAGGTCACAGTAAAAATTTCGTGTTGATCGGATACCCGGATTGTGAGAACGGGGTCCGCCAGCGATTTTAGATACAGGGAGGCTTTTGGTGGCCCAGAAATGGCCCAAACTGAAAATTTAAATTTTTCTGTGATTAATTAAGCTGAAACGAAGCCGCCTGTCAAATTTGGACGGAAACGGACGAAAAATGGACAGAAAACAGGATAAAAACGGATTTTCGAAACGGCGACGGCACGCGGCTCGAGGGGTGGCTTGCTGCGCAAGGCACACAGCTGGCGCCAGGTAAGTGCGCTTCCTGCGCGGGCAGTGGGCGCGTGCGCCTAGTGCGCGCCCACCTATGGGGTGGACCGCCACATGGCGGTTCCCTCTTGGTGGGTGCCGTGGACCGGGTCTACGCACCCCCTCCCTTCCTTCTCCTCCTTTCTTTTCTTCTTCTTCTTCTTCTCCCCGCAGAACTCTCATTTCTCTTCTTCTCTCCACCCGAGCCCGAGAGAGAGAGAGAGAGAGAGAGAAAAAAGAGAGAGAAAGTGAGGAATTTTGTGGGGCTCGCGGGCGCGCCGTGAACCTCGTGGAGCGCGCTAGGCGTTTCCAAAAGTCGATGGGCGGCGCAACTGTACGAGGTAACGTTATTTTCACGGTATTTTTGGCACAGTTTTTATGCCTCATTTGGGTTTGGATTTGACCCCATTATCGTATTGCGTGTTAGAAATCGAGTTATACTGTGCCGTTTTGCTGCGCGGACTGTCGGAGGCATTTTGGCGCGCCTCGTTTTGCGTGCCAGTTGTGGAAGAAATGCACCGTTTTGCGTGCGGATTCGGAGAATATGCACAGTTTTGGGCGCAAACTCGGAAAACGTGCACCGTTTTGCGTGCAACGTTGAAAAAAAAACGTGCACCGTTTTGCGTGCCAACCCGAGGTACGTGCTCCGTTTTGCGTGCAGGTTAGATTGTTGTGCACCGTTTTACGTGCAGTCTCTAATATTGCGCATCGTTTTGCGTGCAGGGCTAGAGAAAAGTGCACCGTTTTGCGTGCAACCCTACAGTGAGACGTGCACCGTTTTGCGTGCAGATTTGAGATACGTGCACCGTTTTGCGTGCCGATCGCGTTGTCGTGCATCGTTTTGCGTGCCGACCCTAATATTATACATCATTTTTCGTGCAGGGATAGAAAAATATGCACCGTTTTGCGTGCAACTTTACAGTTAAGCGTGCACCGTTTTGCGTGCAGATCGTTTTATCGCGCACCGTTTTACGTGCAAGTCTAATATTTTGCATCGATTTGCGTGCAGGACAAGAAAAATGTGCATCATTTTGCGTGCAACCCGACAGTGGGGCGTGCATCGTTTTGCGTGCAGATTCGAGGTACGTGCACCGTTTTGCGTGCCGGTTGATTTAACGCGCACCGTTTTGCGTGCAGACTAAAATGACGCGCACCGTTTTGCGTGCGGGTTTTTAGTGACGTGCATCGTTTTGCGTGCAGGTTTGGTGGACGTGCACCGTTTTGCGTGCAGACTCGAGAGAAGTGCATCGTTTTGCGTGCAAGCTCGAGGAGACAAGTGGAATCGCGCGGAGACCAATTGCAAGTGTCTACAAGCAATTGGGTACACTACAAGGTGGGGAATTCTGCCGAAATTGGGTGACCTCTCCCCTTGCTCCTTTGCTTTTCGATTCGAAGCATGATAGTAGCCTGTTAGAGGCATTAGGTAATTATGAATAAGATTGCATGTTTAGAGGAACACAGATGAAAAGAGCAACTGTTGGTTGCCAATAACAGATGATATATGTGCATGTGTAGAGAAATTTAGAGGAAAAGTGATATTTATGATTTATCCACAATAGGGGATAAATTTGTATGTGTAGATGGACACAGATGATAAATGCAACTGTCAGTTGCCAAAAGGAGATAATTCATTTTCATGTGCAAAAAGAACTTAGAGGATAAATATTATTTTTATGATGGATATGAAAATAATTGCATGCGTAGAAATGAGTAATTACTTGATGACTGTGATCATGTTAGGGTACAACCCTAGGAATCATGTGATATAAGGGAACAGAACTTGTTGGTAGTAAGACTAGGAGAAAACCTAGTTTAGGGGTTTGACGAGTGACATCAACTTAGGAGTTATCCTAGGAAGGATGAGTGGCATGGTCTTAGGTGATAACCTAAGGACACTGGATAGAGTAATCAACATAGAGTCAGAAAATTCTAGGGTGTATATGACATGGAACTTAGGTAAAGAGAACCTAAGGAGAACTAGTGTTCAACATAGAGTCAAGGAACTCTAGGATGAGTATGACATGGAACTTAGGTAAAGGAAACCTAAGAAAACTAGAGGTCAGCATAGAGTCATGGAACTCTAGGACAAGTATGACATGGGACTTAGGTAAAGGGAACCTAAGTTGAGCTAGAAGAGTTTAAACTCACAGACAGGAAAATAGAGTCAAGTTGACTCTAGGATTCAGTAAGGAATCAGGAGGATGGAAAGGGTGGATCAAGTGTGGAGATATGAAAGGGAAAACAGAAAAGCAGAGTCAATGTAATTCTAAAATAACAGCGGAGCATGGAATTAGAGTCCGTGTAACTCTAAGTTAATAGTGGAACAGGAAAATAGAGTTAAGTTAACTCTAGGATTCAATGAGGAATCAGGAAAGTGGGATAAGATCCCAAGGTTAATAAGCTGATCAAAATATAACCCTAGAAGGTCATAGGGTGTCTGGGCAAATGGATAATAACTTTAACTTCAATTTGAGTTAAAGAGATAAAAGAGAAATGTTTAAGAGTCCATGTGACTCTCTAGCTACCCGTGTGGCAAGACCCTGGGTAAGAGATGAAAAAGTGATTAATAAGCAAGACAATCAAATTGCTCAAGATAGAGCTAAAATTGGTTAATAAGCAAGACAAGCAAATTGCTTAAGATAAAGAGAATAAAAAGGATATTAATGACGCCTTCGAATTTGAGACTCGTCAAGTGGAGCAGGACTCCCTGGGCAGTGACCCGTCGGACGAGGTACTTTCGAAGGGCTAAAAGTGAAAGTAAGGAGCTAAATGCTCGAAGAAAAGAGAAAGTAAATTGCCAGTGGCAAAATGGGAGCTATAAGCTCGAATAAGAAAGAAAAGCAAGTGTTCAAAAGCAAAGAGGCTAAGAACTAAAATAAAAGAGAAAGAAAAAGAAAAGAAAAGAAAGAAAAATTAAAGATAAAACGGGCGTACCTCCGGGGGCGAACGTACAACGGTCAGGAGTTGGACAGGGTCCCTCTCCCGGGCAGCGACCCGTATGACTGGTAGATAGAGTACTCTTGTCAGAGTTGGGCAGTGACCCTATCGGGCAGTGTCCCGTATGACAAGTCCCCCCGGCAGGACGGGGTAACACTTGCGAGTGTTATCGGCAACCTTAGAAATCTTATCTTATGGTAGCAAGACTACCGGGCTCGGGCCCGTTGGATAAGAATTTCCAAGGGTTAACTTGAACTAAAGCACCAGAATCTAAAGAATAAAGAAAAATAGAGTGGCCAGGGTGGCCGGGTTAGTTGAACCCAGTATACAGCGGCATAGTGGCCGAGTTGGTGCTTAGCAGCCTAGTGTGGCTAGACAGAGTAGTGCTGGGTCGATGGTTGTACACAGATAGTGTAGTGATATATTATTGCATAGCTGCATCTTGATATTGAGGATTTTAGTTTCCTAGCACTATTATTATTGCTTCCATTGGACCAAGTGGTGTAGGACACTTTCTCTCGGTGGTTGAACCCACTGGGAACTCGCTCGTAAGTTCTCACACCCCCTGGGTGACCCCCCCCACAGGTTCGGGAATGGATGCAGCGGTCGAGACAGATCAGATGCAGACGACAGCGAGGCATACGACAGGGGCAAGGGCCTAGCAGCATAGTGACCTAGAGGGTCTAGCAGAGGTATCCCTTTCTATATATTTCTTGAGTGAACCTTGTATGGTGAGGAATTATGTAAAGGAAATGTAATAATTTTATTTGCAAGTTCAGAATTTGTAAAGTGTAATAAGTTTAATTTTTGGTTCACTCCTGGATGCTTTCATTTCCGCTTAAACTGTTGATTATTAAATGAAAGTTTAAATTTATAGTGATTTTTAGTACTCTGATATTGAGCTTCCGCATACACTTGTTGTGTTATTATGGATGTTACCGTTCCTTTCGGGTAGAAAAAGGTTTTACCCGATTGGCGGGTCTGTTGGCGTGCCCGAACCGTACAAATTGGCGGACTCGGGGCGTGACATTATCTGAGGTTCTTGTGACCTCCTTGCTCTCTATTATCTGTTAAAATGTAGAAATCTTGGAACTTGACCTAGCACCCCCGTCATATGTTGCATGTGTTTGACCAGACCTTAGAAAACCTCAATCTGGGCTAGGTTCTTTTATGCTTTAGACATCCCACACTTTGCATTTTTTTCAGACATAGAGTTCCTCGCCCGGTTAGTGGGCCGAGAGGTCAGGGTATTGTGGGATGGGTTTGCACTCGGGCCTGGGGGCCGAGTGGGGTCTGGTGGCTGTGTTAGGCCAGTGTTAGTATTTTGGGAACTATTTTGAGTAAACGGGGTCCCGGGTTTTGTTACGGCTTTTTGGTGTTGGCATATTTCGTGAGTCAAGTTAGTGAGTTGAGTCGGAGTCTTGAAGTGATCAAATTGTCAATCAGCAATCGAAGACTTAGAGAAGATTCAACAAGAGCTCAAGTTGACACTCAGTGTTTTCAGTCTTGAAGATTGAAGTTGAAGAATTGTGGATCAATTGCATCAATCTTAATGAAAATGGATTCGGATTGATCAGGTATGTTTAACTAAATAATTTTGGTGATCCGAATACTTTCTTATAGTGTAGAAACACTTGGATGAATTTCTAATTGCATAAAAATCAAAAACTGGACATGGGACATGTTCAGGATCCGGATCAGACAATCCAATCCGGATGACGAAGGGTGCTAGTTCATTGGCAAATCCAATCCGGATCAAAGGCCATTTCCGATTCGGACCCCGAACATGGGATTTTGCTGAAATGTATGAACGATCCGGATCGGGCTTTTCAATCCGGATCCCGAACCCTTGTTTTTCTGGAATTGTCTGACTCGCTACGACGATCCGGATCGCAGTAAATCCGATCCAGATCGCCGTCCTGAAAATTTCCAGATAAGGTAAGTTTTTGATTTTTATCTCTTTCCAAAGGTTTCTAAACTATAAATAGACACTTAGGGTTTCTCAAGAACGGGAAAAATACCGAAAACACTCGTGAGCAACCCTAGAGGCTAGCTTTTTACCGTTCTTCTTTTTAGCCTCTTTTAGGTCAATTCGACGGTTCTTCTAAGATCTATCTTTTGTCGAATTGATCTAAACTTTGCTTAGAATATTTTTCTACGGTTCTTCAATGATAATCTAAGCAAAGGATCACCATCGAAGCCTATATTTCTTTATCGGCTGAGTTTGCGTCGTGGATTCGACGTAGCACCGTGGATTCGGTGCGTTGAAGGCTTTTCGTGGATTCGAAACGTGTGCTCGTCGATTCGAGTGGCGTTCATGGATTCGAACGTGTGCAGTGGACGTGCAATCGGTGGAGTGCAAGGTCCGAAGAACTTGAAGGAGGGGTCGAGTCCGTGGAGTCGGTAATCACCTTGTTATTCTTCAATTCTTAGTGGATTGTTATTGCGTGTTGGTCCCGTGGTTTTTCTCCTGGATTGGAGTTTCCACGTAAATCTCGGTGTGTTGATTTTTATTTTCGCATTGGTTTTTTATTTTGCACTGAGATTTGATTTTTAAATATTACACCTATTCACCCCCCCTCTAGGTGTTTGATAGTACCTATTTAGATCCTTGTGGATCCTACATTATAAAAACCAACAATTGGTATCAGAGCGGGTTTTAGGTTTATCTATCATGTCGGGTGAAAGTGGTAATATTTTTAGACCTCCTCTTTTTGATGGGACCAATTATGCGTATTGGAAAGTACGGATGAGAGCTTTTCTCATCTCAATTGATGAGCGGGTATGGCAAACCGTTGAATACGGTTGGGTGCATCCGGTTGAGGAAGTAGGAAATTCTACTACCCCAAAACCTCGCTCTAGATGGTCTAAAGAGGAAATCGAAAGATCTTCTTACAATGGGAAAGGTATGAACGCTTTATATAATTCTCTTTCCTCGACTGAGTTTACAAGAATTTTCGCGTGTGAAACCGCGAAGGAAATTTGGGATATTCTCAAAATTACACATGAGGGTACTAATCTTGTAAAAATTCAAAAGCTCCAGATGCTTACAAGTCAATTTGACTCTATTCATATGGAAGAGCATGAATTGTTTACAGATTATTACACTAGACTTCAAGATGTAATTAATACATGTGCTAATTTAGGAGAAAAGATCCCGGAGTCGAAAATTGTAAGAAAGATACTTCGGACTCTTCCGGAACGGTTTAGGGCAAAGGTTACCGCCATTGAAACCGTTAGTCATCCGGATGAGATGAGTGTAGAGGAATTAGTAGGTGCTTTGCAAACTTATGAAATGACTTTTCCTACTAATCAAGTTTCTTCCAAGTCTTCTTCTAAGCTTACAGGTATTGCATTCAAATCAACAAAGGAAAAAGATAGCGAATCATGTTCGGACGATGAAATCTCTTTAGCCGAGTTTGAAGAACAATTGGCGCGGATCACAAAGAAATTTCGTCGGAAATTTTGAAAGAATCGAACCGATGGATCTTCATCCACGAAACCATCTAAAGGATCATCGGATTCTAAATCCTCTAAACTCAAAGGCGTTGCAAAACCTTCTAAAGAAAAAGAAAAAGATGATTTCGAAGGAGAAATCCGATGTTATCGATGCAAAGGCTACGGCCATATTTCAACGGATTGTCCTTCTAAGAAATCATACAAAAAGAAGGCTTTGCAAGTAAAAACTTGGGACGATTCTATTTCCGATGAATCGACCTCAAGTGAAGAGGAAAAAGAAAAAATTATTGCTTTTCATGCCTCTCAAATTCCCTCTTCTAATTTTTGCTTATCATCTTTAGTTACTGACTCTACTCCTTTGATATTGTATGAAACATCAACATCCGGCAGAGAGTCATCAAGTGAGGGGGAGTCGGACGAAGAAGAACTCGTTGAGGCATACCAACAACTTCTTGCGGAATCAAAGAAGATGGCCAAGCATATCAAGAAGTTGAGAAAGCAACGACTTGAGGTTCAAGACGAGAATCAAGCTTTAAAGATCAAACTTAATGATCTCGAGGAGGAAAAAGGACGTTTATTGGATAACAATAAAATCCTCCAAGAAAAGTTAAACCAATCGGAGACAAACGCAAAATCATATATGGACAAGATTGGTTTTCTAGAAAAGCAGTTTGAGGAGATTCATGTCACCAACCAAGCCTTGACCAAGCAAGTACATGAACTTAAATCCGACATACAAAGGCTTTCCACCGGTTCCAAGAAACTTGATTGTATGTCCGGATTAGGTCAAACATGCAAGGTTGGTTTGGGATATAAAAAGAACCAAACTGTGAAGGCTTCAAGTTCCACAATAAAATTGAAGGAAAGAACTTGTCACCTATGTGGACTTGAAGGACATTTTGTGAAGACGTGCCTGAAAAAGAGAAAGAAAAATTATTCGGCAACTTCATCTACGGAGCGGACTCAACGGAATCAAAAGACACATCAAGTCAATGGAGTTCACTCAACCCACCAACGGTCCGAGCCACAACTTCGATCATTCAAGTGGATTATCACGAGGCAAAGACCTAAGGTGGACCAACAGTCAAAGCGGACAACCCCCGGCCACAACGAATCAAGACAACCCAAAATCCAGCGATTTTGGATTCGGAAAGGTGATATCTTTCCTTGTCTTAAGTTCTAATTAGCTTATGACTGTATGTAATGCTTTGATTGGTTTTTCCTTCATATGCTTCTTAATCTTTGCATTACATGTTTTTCAATGCTCTTCGTTTTTATACTTTGTTTTTGAACAAAAGGGTTTTTATTGAACAAGTGTATTGAATAAAAAGGGCTTCACAATCATTCACTCCAAATTAATTTTATATGGATTATCAACTTTACTCCATAATCATAATCTTGAAAATACTTCATTATAGGGGTTTTTGATAGTTATAAGCATCAAATTTTAGAAATCATGTGTGATCTTTAGATGCTTAATCTATCTCGGTTGTGTGAATTCTTTGTGACAACATAAGTGCTATAAACATTTCTAAAAATCCTGTGTTGCACTCAAGAACAAAACACATTGAACTTAGATATCATTTTCTTAGAGAGCTAGTTGAATCAAATATTCTTCAACTTTCGTATATTTCAACTGAAGATCAATTAGCTGATATTTTAACAAAACCTTTGGATCAAAAACGATTTATTCATTTGCGTAAGGCAATTGGAATGCTTTTCTTGAAATGATTTCTTTTTGAAACCAATCCTTAGGTTAGGTTTTATTTTTGTGTTTTTGTTCTTCATCTATGTTTGTACATAGGACATTAATTGAGCATTGGTTATATTGACTTTAATTGCATCTTTTCACGCATTTAGAAATCTATTATGCTTTTGACATCATAATATTTCGATGTTGCAATGATCATTTATGTTAATTAAGTCATCTTTTAAGTGATCAAAGTCAATTTCTCTCTCAATGATCTCTTGGTATAGTCATTATCTTATTTGACTATTTAGTCGAGTATGAGTGCGAGATCAATTTTTGGTTGAATACCTTATATCTTAAATAATTGATAGCCAATTGAGGGGGAGTCAAAGAAAAGTAAAATGCTCAAAAGATGTGGAAAGAGTTACATCCCAATGAGGAGTGTGAAAACTACCACCACATGGAGGAAAGAGCTACCACCTCGGTCGTCCGAGTACTGTGTGCAGCTACCACATGAATACCAAGCATGGTTTTGTCAATTTTGATTAACTAAAATGCATGATTGAAATACTTGACTCTGTCAAATTTCAAGGTTGGTATAAGGTGGGATTTTTAACGAAAGATGCTCAAAGAGCCACTCTCTTCAACAGATTGTCTAGATATATTATCTAACTTATCTGGGATTTCAAACATCTATTGATCTTGGTATTTCATTTTCTTTACCAAATTGATGATTTGATAAAGGCATTACGCATAAGATCATGTTAGATGTGATTGAAGTTGTTCAACTTTAAGGGTTTTAATTTTCATAAATTTTCGTTTCATTTTTGAGTATTTTTGATAGATTTGGTATAATCTATTTCTTGTTGCATGAAACGATGACTTTTGTTTAAAGTTGATGCGCTAAAGTGCTTACATACTTTTTCTGATTTTTATAAAATTTTTCTAAATTATTCTAATGAAAGAAATTTGGATCATATACCTCAATCTCAAGAAAGGGTAGAATTCAAGATTGATGTCATTTGAAAATCTCTGTAAGTCATCTTTGTAAATCCGTTACATCTTGATAGAGTTTGGATCCCAAGATTATTTTTGATGACTTGTGTTTGATGAATATAACATGAAAAACTGTTTATAATGTTTTATCTTTGTTTTTCATGATTTAGGAGTAAATCTTTTTAATTTTGTGAAATTAATTGGATTGAATGGCATCTGTGTGAATTCATTGTTTAAAGCACTTAAATTGATCTCTTGATGGAACACAAATCGGTATTTGAAAAGATTCCAAAATCTGGATTTGTTTCAAGAAATTATTTGATTTTTGCTTTCTGGTACCGGTACGCAATCTGCATTTTTGTTATATACCGGAACTGAGCTTTTATCTCTCTTTCTCTATGAACTAATGCTGTTAGTGGTTTCCTTTTGTCTAGTATGTTCACTGTTTGACAATTTGTGACAAAAAGGGGGAGAACAAATAATGATGATCGTATCACAAAGGGGGAGAACATAAATGCTCAAGACAGGGGGAGAACATGGAGAACATGGAGAACATGTTAGAGATACTCAAGATAGGGGGAGATAAAGAAAAGATTGAAAGAGCCGAAAAATAAAAGAACCAAAAGGACGAATCAAATGTAGGATTTCTAACGACTAACATTTGATTTTGTTTGGAGTTTTGTTTTGCAGGAATTACATCACTTTAAGACTCCAAGTCCTAAGTCATAGAGTATGTTCTAGGACTATTTGGTTCAAATGTAATTTTGTATTTATTGTATCTTTCACGCAAAGAAAATCAATGTTTTGGTGATAACATTGAATTTCGATTTTTTGGTTTAAGATGAGTGACTTGAACGTTTTTATGTATTTTTGGGTTTTGTCACGAAATTGCCAAAGGGGGAGATTGTTACGGCTTTTTGGTGTTGGCATATTTCGTGAGTCAAGTTAGTGAGTTGAGTCGGAGTCTTGAAGTGATCAAATTGTCAATCAGCAATCGAAGACTTAGAGAAGATTCAACAAGAGCTCAAGTTGACACTCAGTGTTTTGAGTCTTGAAGATTGAAGTTGAAGAATTGTGGATCAATTGCATCAATCTTAAGGAAAATGAATTCGGATTGATCAGGTATGTTTAACTAAATAATTTTGGTGATCTGAATACTTTCTTATAGTGTAGAAACACTTGGATGAATTTCTAATTGCATAAAAATCAAAAACTGGACATGGGACATGTTCAGGATCCGGATCAGACAATCCAATCCGGATCCCGAAGAACGCTAGTTCATTGGCAAATCCAATCCGGATCAAAGGCCATTTCCGATCCGGATCCCGAACATGGGATTTTGCTGAAATGTATGAACGATCCGGATCGGGCTTTTCAATCCGGATCCCGAACCCTTGTTTTTCTGGAATTGTCTGACTCGCTACGACGATCCGGATCGCAGTAAATCCGATCCAGATCGTCGTCCTGAAAATTTCCAGATAAGGTAAGTTTTTGATTCTTATCTCTTTCCAAAGGTTTCTAAACTATAAATAGACACTTAGGGTTTCTCAAGAACGAGAAAAATACCGAAAACACTCGTGAGCAACCCTAGAGGCTAGGTTTTTACCGTTCTTCTTTTTAGCCTCTTTTAGGTCAATTCGATGGTTCTTCTAAGATCTATCTTTTGTCGAATTGATCTAAACTTTGCTTAGAATTTCTTTCTACGGTTCTTCAATGATAATCTAAGCAAAGGATCACCATCGAAGCCTATATTTCTTTATCGGCTGAGTTTGCGTCGTGGATTCGACGTAGCACCGTGGATTCGGTGTGTTGAAGGCGTTTCGTGGATTCGAAACGTGTGCTCGTGGATTCGAGTGGCGTTCGTGGATTCGAACGTGTACAGTGGACGTGCAATCGGTGGAGCGCAAGGTCCGAAGAACTTGAAGGAGGGGTCGAGTCCGTGGAGTCGGTAATTACCTTGTTATTCTTCAATTCTTAGTGGATTGTTATTGCGTGTTGGTCCCGTGGTTTTTCTCCTGGATTGGAGTTTCCACGTAAATCTCGGTGTGTTGATTTTTATTTCCGCATTGGTTTTTTATTTTGCACTGAGATTTGATTTTTAAATATTACACCTATTCACCCCCCCTCTAGGTGTTTGATAGTACCTATTTAGATCCTTGTGGATCCTACATTATAAAAACCAACAGGTTTCTGGTTATTCTCTATTTTGCTCGTCACCACCGTGTTGTGATCGTGGTGCACGTGGGTTGTCAGGACCTTGAACCCAGAATATTTTTGAACACTCATGATTTTAGTAAAACCAGTATTTTCTTCCGAAATTCTAGGGGCGTCGAAGCCTGTTCTTGTTTGATTGGGCGATGGCATCAACCCTTGGAAGTTCGGAAAAGTAAACTCGTTTTTAACTGATGTTTTTCAAGAACTAAAATCTATAAAAATTGGTTTTCTCATTTCAAGTCGGTTTTCAAGAAAAAGAGTAATTTTATCCTCACCCCAAGGGGGTTGAGTGGAAACGATGTTTTATAATAAATGTCATCTCTTTTCTAAACTTCCTCACCCGACCGGGGTGAGTGATCTGGGTTCTAAGGGCTGATTTCTTTCTCGGGTCGAAAACAACGGGAGGCTACGCCTATAGCCTGTTCTTGTTTGATTGGGGACGTAGGTATTAGTTTCCCGGGGTTTTCGGACCCTTTGCGGTTCTGGCTGTGGAGCATCTCCAGCCCGTGAGTTCAGTGTATTGATGTTAGTTTTCCACTTTAACCGAGAGGGGCCGAATCCCTGAACGGTATAGGATTGAGAACTTCGATGGGCTGAGCCTAGAGTCTGTTCTTGTTTGATTGGGGTTCTAGGCACCGTTCTAACGGATTCTCGGACCTATGCCGCGTCAGTCGGTTCTTCTCGTCTATGAGCGGGGTGTCGATGTGGGAGCCGTTGGGAGTGACGGTGGTCCCAGCTGTGTAGTTCCTTCTCTAGCGAGTTAGTGTTGCGAGTTGTGTCGTTGAGGGTTCTCGACATAGCCGTGAGAGTGGTTGGGCTTTTCATGTTTGAGTCGAGGTTCCTTTCCGACTGAGTTGTGTTTCGAGCTTGAGATACCGATCGGTTTGATCGTGGATTATAGCCTACTGAGCCTGGCTTTTTGCCAGTTATGAGATACTTGAGTTACTTGAGTTCGTTGGGGTCGCTCCCCTCGAGCTACGCCCCGGGTGCGATGATGATACCGAGCCTGACGAGGCTGCGATGATGCGACTAGTTGATACACTAGATTCGCTTGAGATAGTCGGACAGGACGCCCCACGTAAATCCCGTTCTCATGTGGATGTGTGGTGGTGGGTAGGTGCGATCCTAGTCGACAGGCGCAGGCTTGACTGGACCCTTTGAGGCAGTCATGTGGATTGGGTGTTATGTGAGAGAGTATGCATATCATGTGTCTTAGTTGTGTTTCCTTGAGCATAGTACTTATGACATATGGTCAGTAGTGAGTGGAGGCATACCATCATCTGTGTTCCCTTTTCCATTGAGCATAGTAGATAGAGGCGTAGTAGCTGTAGAGTTTTCATTTCCAGCTCTTCCCTTTCAATATTACCTTGTTACTTTTGCCTCTAGTGGACTTAGTGGGCAGACCGTTGGGCTTGTTGACGGCACCCACTGAGAGCTACTGTGGGAAGTAGTTCTCACACCCGTCGTGGTGTCTTTTCCCCAGGGACATCTGCTCCTGTTCCTGTGATCCAGTTGCTGATCCTTCTGACCGGTTCGAGGGAGTCGCGAGCTAGTTCCTTACCCGTCGTCGGAGTGTAGCGGTATCCCTTTTCAGTGGAGAGCTTCAGTAGATTAGGTTGCTGCTTTTTCTTCTGTTGAGAGAACCTTGTAGTGAGGTATAGAGTTGTACCTTTTGTTTACAGTTTGAGAGACTGTTGTAGTGAGGATGTTTTTGTATCGAGAGCTTGTACACTGATGTATTTATTGGAGATATCTCCCTTTTGAGTTTTGTATCAGAGGACTTTATATATGATCATATTTTGGAGATGGATTTTGTTTTATTATCAGTTGTACAGTGTTTGGATTTCAGTTTTTGCAGTAGTTTACTTTCAGCTCTGATATCTGTTTAGCTGTAGATGTTTCTTTTTGCAGGTTAGACGCTTCGTCTGTACGGCAGTTTTCGTACAGATGGGGGATCTGTTGGCGAGCCCGGGTCGCAGTTTCGACCCCGGGGCGTGACAGAAAGTACCTCGTCCGATGGGTCACTGCCCAGGGAGTCCTGCTCCCCTTGACGAGTCTCAAATTCGAAGGTGCCATTTACATTTTCTTTATGCTTTTAGCCACTTTTAGCTTACTTTTAATCTTTGCCATAAGGATAACTAGAGAGTCTCCTGGACTCTTAAATATTTCTCTTTTATTTCTTTAACTCAAATTGAAGTTAAAGTTATTATCCATTTGCTCAAACACCATATGACTTTCTAGGGTTATATTTGATCAACTCTTTAACCTTGGGATCTTATCCCACTTTCCTGATTCCTCATTGAATCCTAGAGTTAACTTAACTCTATTTTCCTGTTCCATTTTTAACTTAGAGTTACACTGACTCTAATTTTCTATTCCACTATTATCTTAGAGTTACACTGACTCTAATTTCCTGTTTTCCCTTTCATGTCTCCACACTTGATCCATTTTTCCATTCTCTTGATTCCTTACTGAATCCTAGAGTCAACTTGACTCTATTTTTTTTTTCTGTCTGTGAGTTTAACTCTACTAGTTCACCTTAGGTTCCCTTTACCTAAGTTCCAGATTATACTCATCCTAGAGTTCCTTGACTCTATGTTTATTACTCTATCCAGTGTCCTTAGGTTATCACCTAAGACAATGCCACATTCTATCCAATGTCCTTAGGTTATCTCCTAAGACAATGCCACTCGTTCAATCTTAGGTAACTCCTAAGTTTGATGTCACTCGTCAAACCTCTAAACTAGGTTTTCTCCTAGTCTTACTACCAACAAGTACTGTTCCCTTATGTCACATGATTCCTAGGGTTGTACCCTAACATGATCACAGTCATCACATAACTATCCATTTCTACGCATGCAATTATTTCTTATCCATCATAAAAATAATATTTATCCTCTAAGTCCTTTTGCACATGAAAATGAGTTATCTCTTTTTTGGCAACCGACAGTTGCATTTTTCATCTGTGTCCATCTTCACATACAAGTTTATCCCCTATTGTGGATAAATCATAAATATCGCTTTTCCTCTAAATTTCTCTACACATGAACATATATCATCTGTTATTGGCAACCAACAGTTGCACTTTTCATCTGTGTTCCTCTAAACATGCGATCTTAATCATAATTACCTAACGCCTCTAACAGGCTACTATCATGCTTCTAGATCAAAAGGCAAAGGAGCAAGGGGAGAGGTCACCCAATTTCGGCAGAATCCCCCACCTTGTGGTGTTCCCAATTGCTTGTAGACACTTGCAATTGGTCTCCGCGCGATTCCACTTGTTCCCTCGAGCTTGCACGCAAAACGATGCACCTCCCTCGAGTCTGCACGCGAAACGATGCACGTTCTCCTTACCTGCACGCAAAACGGTGCACGTATCTCAAATTTGCACGCAAAACGATGCACGCTTAACTGTAGGGTTGCACGCAAAATGGTGCACATTTTTTTCTAGCCCTGCACGAAAAATAATATATAATATTAGAAACTGCACGCAAAACGGTGTGCGACAAAACGATCTGCACGCAAAACGGTGCACGGTTAACTGTAAAGTTGCACGCAAAATGGTGCATATTTTTCTATCGCTGCACGAAAAATAATGTATAATATTAGAGACTGCACGCAAAACGGTGCGCGAAAAAATGATCTGCACGCAAAACGATGCAGGCTTAACTGTAAGGTTGCACGCAAAACGGTGCATATTTTTCTATCCCTGCACGAAAAATAATGTATAATATTAGAAACTGCACGCAAAATGGTGCGCGAAAAAACGATCTGCACGCAAAACGGTGCACGGTTAAATGTAAAGTTGTACGCAATATGGTGCATATTTTTCTATCCCTGCACGAAAAATGATGTATAATATTAAAGACTGCACGCAAAACGGTGTACGGTTAACTGTAAAGTTGCACGCAAAATGGTGCATATTTTTTCTATCCCTGCATGAAAAACGATGTATAATATTATAAACTGCACGCAAAATGATGCGCGATAACGCAGTCGGCACGCAAAACGATGCACGTACCTCAAATCTGTACGCAAAACGATGCACGCTCTACTATAGAACTGCACGCAAAATGGTGCACGTTTTTTTAACCCTGCAAGAAAAATGATGTATATTATTAGATTTCGCATGTAAAACGGTGTGCGATAACATAAGTTGCACGCGAAACGGAGCACATAACTCGGTTTGGCACGCAAAACGGTGCACTTTTCTTTTTCAACGTTGCACGTAAAACGGTGCACGTTTTTCGAGTTTGCGCCCAAAACTGCACATTTTTGTCGAATCGGCACGCAAAACGGTGATTTCTCTACAACTTGCACGCAAAACGAGACGCGCCAAAAGTATCCGCGACAGTCCGTGCAGCAAAACGGCACAGTATACACGGTCCCTAACACGCACGTGGGCATGAGGTCAAATCCAAAATTCAAAAGAAAACCTCAAAACTGTGCCAAAAATACCGCAAAAATAACACGCGGGACTTGCCTCGACAACGCCGCGTCGTCCTTCTGATTTTTGAAACACTTTGCGCGCTTCACGAGGTCCACGGCGCGTCGCAAAAATCCCCAAAATCTCCTGCCTCTCTCTCTCTCTCTCTCTCTCTCTACTGCTCGGGTGGAGAAGCAGAAGGGGGAGGAGAAGGTGTGCGCAGGTAGAAGAAAAAATAAAGAGAAGAGAGAAAAAAAAAAGGTTCCGTGGACCCGGTCCACAGAGCCCCCCAATGAGAAATCGCCATGTGCCGGTCCAAAATTTCAAGTTTGAAATTCGAATTTCCCCCGCAACACGCGGGCGCGACATCCGCGCGCCAATGGGCGCGCGCCCCCACGCGGCCTGCTGTGACATGCAGCAGCCAGTGGGGCGCTGCCACGTGGCGCCCCACCGGTCGCGCGTGTGCATATTTCATCCGTTTTCGCCTTGTTTTCTGTCTATTTTTTGTCCATTTCCGTCCAAATTTGACCGGCGGCTTCGTTTCAGCTTAATTTATCATAGAAAATTTTAAATTTTCAGTTTGGACTATTTCTGGGCCACCGAAAGTCTCGCTGTATCCGATATCATTGGCGGACCCCGTTCTCGCAATCCGGGTATCCGATCCACGCGAAATTTTTACTGTGATCTTAAAACATAATTACACAGCTCCCGTAATTTTCTCAGAATTTTTCGACACTATTGGCGGAGCCCGTTCCCACTATCAGGCCTCCGATTAACACGAAACTTTTTCTGTGGCCTTAAAACATATTTACGGAGCTCCCGTAATTTTTTCGAAATTTTCCGACATTGTGCATTTTCCACTAAAAATCTGGGTCCCCTTTTTCAAATAAAATTTTAGATCTCTCCATTTTAACTCGATTTGGGCCCAACTCGCTTCCAAATGTTCTTTACTTCCCCAACTTTTATAAAAATAGTATTTCGCACCATTTTTATCTACATTTATTTATATGCCGAAAATCCGGTACATTACAGACTGGCGCAGCTGTATTTAGACGAGGTGGTGAGATTGCATGGTGTACCTGCCTCTATTATATCTGATCGAGATCTGAGGTTTGTTTCACGCTTTTAGAGGAGTCTACAGGCCACTTTGGGGACACAGCTCAGTTTCAGCACAGCATTTCACCCACAGACAGACGGACAGTCAGAGCGGACTATACAGATTCTTGAGGACATGCTCCGAGCTTGCACGCTAGACTTTGGAGGAGGTTGGGTTCGACACTTATCACTGGCAGAGTTTGCGTACAACAATAGCTTTCAAGCGAGCATCCAGATGGCTCCGTTTGAAGCGTTGTATGGACGCAAGTGTCGTTCTCCACTTTATTGGAGCGATGTGGGTGAAAGGCGGACTTTGGGGCCAGAGTTGCTGCGAGTGGCAGAGGATAAAGTCAGGATAGTCAGGCAGCATCTTCAGACAGCTCAGAGCAGACAGAGGAGCTACGCAGATGTGCGGAGACGAGACCTCGAGTTTACGGTAGGAGATCATGTCTTTTTGAAAGTCTCGCCTTCAAAAGGAATCCGGAGATTTGGGATTCGTGGGAAACTGAGCCCTTGTTATATTGGACCCTTCGAGGTATTGGAGCGCATAGGGCCAGTTGCCTACAGGCTTGCACTTCCTCCTAGGCTTGCGGGTGTTCACGACGTATTCCATGTATCGACTCTGAGGAGGTATGTTCATGACCCGTCACACATCATCGATTTCACCCCACTGGAGATCGCTGAGGACTTGAGCTACGTCGAGCGGCCATTGAGGATCTTGGAGCGTGAGGTTAGGGATTTGCGCAGCCGGGCCATCGCTTATGTGAAGATCCTCTGGGGCAGTCATGATGAGCGCGAGGCTACCTGGGAGCTGGAGTCAGCGATGATGGATGTTACCCCCACTTGTTCGAGGCCCCGGCTTGAGGTATGGCTTTTGTTTCGAGGACGAAACTTTTTCTTGTGGGGGAGGATGTAGTGTTCTGGATTCCCCATGCAGCTTTTCCGTTGAATCCACTGTGTAGAACACCTAGTGTTGGTGTGTCTGGCCCATGGTGTATCAAAGGGGTGCCACAGATGGACCCTGTGTGACATTTTTTCAGCTGATTTGGCCTTCGGCTGTGTTTGCCGAATTTTAGAAAAGGAATTGGGCCAAACAGAGGTTGGATTTGGATTCAGCGCTGAAAAACACTTGAAAACGGCTATTTGCTTGTTAAATTTGGAGTCCGGATGACCAAAAACGGGCTTTCGGAAGTTTTTGGGGAAATTCGGTGCATGGGAGTTGACCGTGGACCAGCTGGAGCCACGTGGCGGCCTGGCATTGGCCGGCTCACACGGCTCTGTCCACGGGGGAGGCGCGGCGGTGCATGAACCGCGCGGGTGGGCCACGTGGCGCTTCCGGAATGGCGGGAGCGCGCGGCGCGGTCCAGGGAAGAAGCGCGGCTCTGGTGGACCGGGCGCACGACACGTGTCACCCGGGCATTGGCTGGCTCACCGAAGCACGGTCCACGGAGCCTCAGTGCGGTGCCTCGGGGCGCGTGCCAGCGCAGGGCGCTAGTGCGGCTGGTCGGCTGCACATGGCCCGCACTCGAGTGCGGGCCACGTGTCGGCCCGCCAGAGGGCGGGCGCATGCACCGCCTCCAGCGAGCCCTGCCACGCGGCAGGCGCCCAGCCGCCCTGCACAGCTGTTTGCCGTGCGGGGGGACACGTGGCAGCACCGGAGATTTCCGGGTGCATCGGACGGGAGGTGTGCAACACGCTTGGCGGATTCGGGTGCCCGGAAGTTGCGCCCAAATCCGGCCAAGGGGGGGATATTGTGGGCTTCCTATAAATAGGGCCTTTGGGGCCCTTTTTGCTCTCTTTCTAAGCGGATTTCCACAGTGGGCCTTTAGCAAAAATTTTTCCTCCACCTGAGACAAATTTAACTGAGCTTCCCTGGGATTTTTAGGAGCGCGTTTTTCGAGGTTTACTATTTTACGGCGCGGCGCGACGCTTGTTCACTGACGACCCGTTTCGTCCCTTCGCAGTGTTCAGGCTCCCCCGGCTCATCCCGACCTACGTTTCGGGCGATTCTTGCGCCGTTGGACTCTCGACAGGTAGGGCTTCGATTTTGTTGTTTTGAGTTTTCCCTGGTTCTCATGTGGATTTTGAGTTTCCCAAGCTACTTTGTGACCCATTTTTCTTCGCGGAGTTTTGGACAGCACCTGATTGTTTCGGCTGTAACTTCGTGCTCAAGCAACGGATCGAGGTGACTCAATAGGCGTTTTTCATCTACGTTTCGCAAGGAATCTCCTGGATTTTTCTCAAATTTTTCTGGATACTTTACGAAGGTGAAAATTTCCTTTTTCTGTAGTCTTTTGGTACAGAATTTCTTCACAGTTTTGTTTGGGGTGCCTCCCTTGCCGAATTTGTATCTCAGCGAAGGAAGCTCGGTTTCGAACGTGCAGGTACTCGTTTCGACCGGTTCGTCGTGAGGATCGTGACGGTATTTTTCTTGGATTTTTCCGAGCAATTTTCGCAGGTGAAAAGCGGGAAACTTTGGACTTACAAATTTTAGGACAGATTTTGGGAACATTGAAAGATTAAAAGTATGTATGTTCTTCTTGGATATTTTGTACAGTGTTGCGGTGAGCTTTTGGATCGAGCGCGGGTTTCGCATTTGGGACAAGGATTTTAGCGCTCGAGGTGGGTACCGTTGTTAACCTCCTACTTGTGATAACCCACTAGGCATATTGGAGCTAGTCCTATGTAATGTTGCTAGTATACTAGTGGAATGAATATAGCATGCTTAATTGGGAGAAATGGACTTGTGGTTGTTACTTGCATCTTTAGAGGACTAGGTACTAATAAATGGTAATTCTTACAAATGTTAAGTTGATTAGAATCCCTGGGAACAATTGCTCAAACCTTTTGGTAATAATCGGCTAAAACCATACCATGCTTTATGTATAATTGGGAGACTTGTGCATGTGTATAAATTAGCTTATGGCACGTTAGTACTTCAGATATTCAAACAAAGGCATACTGTAATTCTGGTAAAAATTGGAACACTGAAATTAATTTGTTAAGTAAAGGACTTTTGCATGCTTGAATGGTCACCTAGTTAGGCCATCTTTTTCTGCTACACTATCATGCTGGAATTGACTTAGGAGAAACCATGATTTTTATTTCTTCTCCTGTTGTCTAGTCTTAGGGGATTGTGTGCTCAGGTTAGAGCAGGGACCGGGATAGTGTAGGCAGTTATTAGGATTTGGGACAGGCAGGTTTGAGGCCGGGGTATTTGCGACAACCGCGAATTTCGGGCGGTTGACCGGATTGTTATTAATTCATCCGATTTGGGGATAGTGGATCGGGACTTCTTTAGTGGAGGGGTTTTTCCCACTTAGTTAGAGTCTTGATTCAGTCCTACTATATTAGATTACTTATGGCGACTTATTTCACTCGTGAGGGTCGCTCTCCTCGAGTGCCACTCCGGAGTGTGCGTACTTGTGACCGTGCCGGTCAGGAGCCGGTCTGCTGCCTTTGGGATGGGATCGTGTCGGTCAGGAACTGGTCTGCACCCCGCAGCTGAGTTGTGAGTTAGTAGGCGTAGCAGGCAGTATCGGTGTTCACCGGCGTTTAGATTGGGTTACCCAGGCAGGCATATGTATATTCTGATGCATACATTTAGCTATCTTTTTAGCTGGGCATGTGGAGGCGTATTAGTGGTAGTTTTTATCAGTAGTTATACTCATAGTTACCACCTTTATTGTTTCCACCTCTGGTAGTCCTAGTGGGCATATCTGAGTTGAGGTTTACCCACTAGGGGAGGCTACTGTCTTTAAAGTAGTTCTTACCCCCCACTGTTTTTTCCTCTCCTTTTCCCCATTATTTTGCAAAGTCCTCTGCAGGAGCTGCGGGACCCTCTTCCCAGGACCGAGGTAAGAGGATCATTGACTAGTTAGCTGCTTCCCTGATCCAGAGTTCAGTAGATTTTGATGTATCCCCAGTTGTCACGCCCCGGGGGTTTAAATGCGCGGAAGGGGAGCCACCGATGCTCCCAAAACAGTGTATATTTTTTTTTGAAATCATTACTCCCCGACGCGTGCCCAGACCCGCCGCATATACAAATTTACTCTACAAACGGGCAGAGTCTCCTTTGTATATGCACGGCGTCCTCAATACATCATACATTCATCTCAAGCATTAACCAAAGTAATCAGGGTACATACGCATACAACATGCAAGGTAGAAGGCCGACTGATTTGAAAGGATAAATAACGCAGAGTTTTAAAAGCGACGCCCACACGACGCCATCATTTTTGAAAGCCATTTCGAAAGCCACATAAATCCACAAGGTTTTGCAATCCGGTGCCCACACGACACCTACGTTTAAAAATCAGGTTTCGCAAACAGTTTTCTTTGCTTTTCGTTGTTCAAAAAGGCCAAGTAAGGAAAAGATTAACATTTACTTGCATAACTTAATGAAAGGAAGGGCAACATCCACTTCGACCCCACGGGGGTGTCGCAATCCACAAATAACTAACTGCAATAATAAAGGAAACGAAAAAGGGGAAAGAGAGAGTCACAAAGTCTGCGGTCGCTCAAAACGGACTAGTACCCTCGCAGCCTCACCGGTGCCCTAGCACTCGCCCCTGGACGAACCTGTCACGGAGTGGATAGTCAGTGACTAGAAATAGTAAAATAGGCAAAAGACTAAAGACATAGCAAACCCCGCAACCGGAGCAACCGTCTCTCTCGAACACCACCAACAACTGTCACACCCTGTATCATAACAAAAACCGGGCATCCATCCCGACCACCGCACCGGGCCCCTATCCCGGTGCCACCTGCCGAGCACCTGCCTCGGCCGCCGAGCACCTACCTCGACGACACCGCTCACACCCTCCACCTATGAGGGCCCCCATTCCTAACGCCACCATTGCGTGGGGTACACGGGTCAACGTACCACTTTTCCGGAAAAGCACACCCTTGCGGTGGCCAAACCGCAGGTGTGCGTGTAGCAGAACTAGAGCCTCACAACGATAGTAGATGAAAATAATACAACAGGGTTAGTAACGTAATCAGAAAGAGACTTACTGTTCACCTTTGCCCTCCAACATACTATTTCTAACATTAATCCCCCAATCCCCAAAATCCTGGGAAAGTACCCACCTTGTGCGTGTCGTTCGGCGCTCGGCTCGTCCGTGTTCGCGCGCCTGGTGCCAACGGCGTCCCGCACTCCTGAGAAGACAAGAGCATGTCAAGACTAAGGGTCCGAAACCGACACCGACATCGGACCGAAAATTGGTGGCGGACGTAGCCCCGGACTCCGTGCGGCGAGCTCCCCGCGCGGCACCGACCCGTGCGGCGAGCCCGGAGCCCGCGCTTGGCCCGCGCGGCACCAGCCCGCGCGGGCATCCCGCCAGTGACGGCCCCTGCGCGGCCTGGCGCCGCGCGGGCACGCTGCCCGTGGCGCGGGGCGGCCCCGGGCGGCACCAGCCCGCGCGGGCGCCCCGCCTGTGGGCGGCCCCGCACGGCCTGGTGCCGCGCGGGCGCGCTGCCCGCGGTGCGGGACGGCCCCGCGCGGCACCAGCCCGCGCGGGCGCCCCCGCCAGTGGGCGGCCCCGCGCGGGCCTGGTGCCGCGCGGGCGCGCCGCCCGCGGTGCGGGGCGGCCCCGCGCGGCACCAGCCCGCGCGGGCGCCCCCGTCAGTGGGCGGCCCCGCGCGGCCTGGTGCCGCGCGGGCGCGCCGCCCGCGGTGCGGGGCGGCCCCGCGCGGCACCAGCCCGCGTGGGCGCCCCCGCCTGTGGGCGGCCCCGCGCGGCCTGGTGCCGCGCGGGCGCGCCGCCCGCGGTGCGGGGCGGCCCCGCGCGGCACCAGCCCGCGCGGGCGCCCCCGTCAGTGGGCGGCCCCGCGCGGCCTGGTGCCGCGCGGGCGCGCCGCCCGCGGTGCGGGGCGGCCCCGCGCGGCACCAGCCCGCGCGGGCGCCCCCGCCTGTGGGCGGCCCCGCGCGGCCTGGTGCCGCGCGGGCGCGCCGCCCGCGGTGCGGGGCGGCCCCGCGCGGCACCAGCCCGCGCGGGCGCCCCCGCCTGTGGGCGGCCCCGCGCGGCCTGGTGCCGCGCGGGCGGCGCCGCCCGCGGTGCGGGGCGGCCCCGCGCGGCACCAGCCCGCGCGGGCGCCCCCGCCTGTGGGCGGCCCCGCGCGGCCTGGTGCCGCGCGGGCGCGCCGCCCGCGGGCGGCGGTGCTAGCCCCTCCCCTTGCGACGGCGGCGCGGCTATCCCCGATCTCGATATGCCTCCAAGATGAACTAAAAAAAAACCTCGCGAAATCAAGAACGCCATAATCAAAAACTCACCTTGTTTCGCGAGAGAGAAGAAAGGGGAAGAGGGATCGATCGCCTTCACCCGCTCACCCACAAAAGATCCGCCTCCTTCCTTCGCTCCGTTTCACGATCCAAAACCCTAGCCGTACCAAGAGCGAGGAGAAGGGAAAAATAAAAGGGAGAAAAATAAGTCCCCTTTAGAAACCCTAATCCCCCAATTAAAGTCAGCGGCTAGGATACCTCGAAAAGTGTGCAGACTCCAGCACGGATCCCGGAGCGCTCAAAAAGGCTGAAACTTCAACAATTTAATACGGGAGATCCCGGAGTCCGAATTCAGAACCGATCGCACCACTGGTCCCCGAATCGCGAGCTCTATCACCTAAAAATACCCGCGAGCCCCGACGGACTGTCCAGAAAAACACTAAAATTAAGCCCTCGGTCGGACCGTCGAAGAAAAGGCGAACGGAAAAGTCAAAGGAAAGGGTGGGTCTTACACCAGTACACTCAGACGGTTGTATTTTCTTTTTATTTTTGGGTCTGACTTTGGCCAGCTGGATGTATTTTATTTTGTGAGCTGGGAGAGACATTTGTATATTTATGAGAGCTATGTTGTACTTTCTTTTCCAGTATTTGTTTGAGATGTACTAGTTTTAGTTTAGCTCTGTTTTTATGCTCCTTTATTATATCTTTATATCTGAGCAGGTTACCAGTGCTTCATGTACACGGGAAATTCCGTGTGCACGGCGGCTCTGTAGACGAGCCCGGGTTCTGGTTTACACCCGTGGCGTGACATTGTGCGCATGTCGGGCCCAAGAAATAGATTTATGGTGCAATTTGGGATTAAGTTTGCATCACCGGAGGCCTTTGGAAAATTTTAGAAGTGGAATTGGGCAAAACGGACTCTAGATTTGGATTCAGCGCGCGAAAACGATGAAAATGGACTATTTACTTGGATTTTTCGGAGCCCGGATGTCGCACACGGATTTCGTGGCAGCTTGACACTGTTCCGGCCGCCGGCGGGCAGTGGCGAGCGAGGCGGCGGGCGGGCGCGGGCGCGGGCAGGCGCGCGGGCGCGCGGGCAGGTGCTCGGTCCACAGCGCCGGCGTGCACCGGAGGGTGGACACGTGGCGGTCTGCGATAGGGGCGGTGTAGCGCGCTTGGTGCACCGAGCTGGTGCGCCCCGCCTCGGGGCGCATGCCGAGTAGGGTGCGCAGGCGGCGCTGGCGCATGCACGTGCGCGCGCCAGGCGCGCGTTGACTGGCTGCCGGACCACGTGTCGGCATCTGGGGGCGGCCACGTGGCGCCATGTGTGTGGTGGCGCTCGCTGTTGCCTGTTCGGTGGGTATCGTGGAGGCCCAGGGAGGATTCGGGCCCGCACAGTGTTGGGCCGGGCCTAACACTGTAGCAGCCCGAATCTTCTGGGGGCCCGAAACCTGGGACACGTTCGGTATTTTCCGAATTGTTTCGAGCGGCCTATTTAAAGGTCCGAGCCGCCTTCTTCTCCCCTTTTGCCGCATTTCCGAGCCTCCATTCACCTCGACGCCTTCAGCAACTTTCTTCCTCGCGCAGTGCTGCATCCACCTTAGGATTTCTGGGATTTTACGTGGCACGCTTCTCGAGGTTTCCATTTTTACGGCGCGGCGCGACGCTCGTCCATTTGTGATTTCCTTCGTCGCGTTTCGGTGCGCGGGCTCCCCCGGCTTACTCCAACCACCTTTTCGAGCGATTTCTTCGTCGCTGGATCCGCGACGGACAGAGCTACGATCTAGGTATGTTCAGCTTTCCCTCGTTTTGCGCTTTTCGAGGAGTTTTTCCATGCTTACTGTGACCCTTATTTTCTGTGAGGAATCTTGAGGACAGCGGATTGTTTCGGGCATATCTTCGCGCTCGGACATCGGATTGAGATGGACCTTTGCACTTTTTGCATCTACGCGACGGGAGGATTATCACCGTATTTTTTTGGGATTTTTCTGAGATGTTTCCCGAAGGTATAATTCCTCCCTTTATCTGTGTATGGAATTACAGATGTGTTGTTGTGAGGTTATGTGCACCCTGTGTTGTGAAATTTGTAACTTGGCCTACGGTGCTCGGAATTGGGCGTGCAGGTACCCGTTTCGAAGGTCTCGACGCGAGGATCGCAATAGTATTTTTGTTGGATTTTTTCGAGTCCGTTCTGCAGGTGGAAATTTCACATCTTTGAGGCTTGTTTTTGCAGATTGTGTATACTTGGAATATTTTGGATTAAGTGTAACGTTGGACCTTATTGTTGTACCCAGGGGTGTTTGCAAGTGTTGTCACGCCCCGGAGGTCTCAAGATAAGTGGAAAACGTGTATTATTTTTTTTTTGAAATCGAACAATCAGATGAGGATGACCTCGCCTACCGGTGCGCAACAGACCCGCCACACATACAAATTCACACTGCAAACGGGCAGAGTCTCCTTTGTACATGCACGGCGTCTCGACTACATTTACAACAATAACATCACACGGCATTGATCACACAGTCACAACAACTAAGTACAACATGTATTAGGAAAAGCCTATGAGTTCGCAAACGACACCCAAGTCTTTAAAACATCTAACATTCACACTTAGGCGGCTATATTATTTTGAAAGGATAAATTCCCCAGGGTTTTCAAAGTGGTGTCCACACGACACCCTATTTTTGAAAAGCGTTTTCGAAATCCTTTTACGTTGTAAAACAGCCGCATGAATAATATAAAACATAACCAAAACCAAACATTCAAATACATGTCCACATATCCAGCATGATCCACATATCCACACAAAATGTGAAAAGGAAAAAAGAGAGAGATAACCGAATAAGTGTTTTAACCAAAAAGGCCTCATACGGCCAAATCTAGAGTCCGCGATGCCTCACCACCGTCCCGCAATACTCACTTAGTTGGACCTGTCACGGAGTGGGTAAAGTCAGTGACAAATAAAGTAGATGCTTAACAATAATAAACAGAGTTTAGAACAAGTTACACCGCACCGGAACCTTCGCTATCCGACGCCCTGAAATTACATTAATCATGTTATCTGCTTTAGTTTCACACCGTCACGTCAGGGTAGGTCGACTGCCTCCCCACGGAACATTTGAAGCTCTAACCCCTTCACGATGCGTGGCGCGACACTTTTGGCCATCGTGAAGTGGTCCCCAATCAACACACGTGGGGCACACGGGACATATAGACCACTTCTCCGGAAAAGTACACCATTGCGGGGGCCTATTCCGCCGGTGTACGTGCAGCATTCAAAAAGGGATGCCGGAATCGGCGTGGATTAATTATCACAAAAAGCGAAGGGTTAAAACATTAGCACCTCTCATCTACTTTATTAACCGGTTAGCAATAAAACTTTAGCGATATATTGCACTCAATGCACTTACAGCACTTGATGCAAAAGAACCCACCTGGTCGCGGGAGAAACGGGATACTACGAGTCTCGGACACCTTCCCGCTGCGCACCTGGACCTACGAAAAATTCCCAGAATAATGGTCAATAACTTACAAGTTTACCGGAAGAACGACTCTAATCACCTCTGCGCAGTGACCCCAAAAACGGCGACAAAAATCGCACCTGCCGCCCCCCCCCCCCCCGCGCGGAGACCGCCCGTGCCGTGCCCGTACGGGTGCGGGCCGCACGGCGCCTGCGCGGGGTCGGTCACGGCGCCCGCGCGGCGCTAGCGCGGCATCGGGCCGCACGGTGCACGCGCGGTTGCTCGCGCGGCGCCCGCGCGGGGACGGGCCGCGCGGTGCCCGAGCGGCGCCGGGCCGCCCGGCGCCCGCGCGGGGCCGGGCCGCGCGGCACCCGGCGGCGCCGGGGCGCGCGGTGCCCGCGCGGCGCCCGCGTGGGGCCGGGCCGCGCGGCACCCGCGCGGCACCCGTGCGGTGCCCGCGCGGGGCCGGGCCGCGCGACACCCGCGCGGCGCCCGCGCGGTGCCCGCGCGGTTGCCCGCGCGGCGCCCGCGCGGTTCCCGCGCGGTTGCCCGCGCGGCGCCCGTCCTTGTGGCGCCCGCCCGCGCGGCGCCCTAGCGGCACCGCGCGTTCCTTCATCCACGCGGTGCCCTAGCAGCACCGCGCGTCGCCCGCCGCGCGCACCGTGCCCCATCTCGCACGGTGACGGCGGCGGGCGGAGGAAGACGAGAGCGGGAAAAACACCATCTAATTACAAGGAAAAACCGGAAAAACGCTACGAAGTAAAAACTCACCGGATTAACCGACGGGGTATGACTGATCACGTTCTTGGTTCCGGTATGCACTTCGGGGTGATCGGATCCGCCGTCTTTTTCCCTTTTCCTTCTTCCGGTTAGGGTTTCCGCCTTTCTTCTTCTCTTTCTTTTCTTTCTTTTCTTTCCGCTCGTACGGCTAGGGTTTCGTATTCTCTCTTTTCTTTTCTTAACGAGGGGAAGGAAAATTACTTATATTATCTATTTATCTTAATTATTTAATTTCCTTAATTTTCTGTTATTTTTCCCAAATCATACGTAGAGAAAAATCTCTTTTTCCGTCACCGGATGATTAATTAGCTAATTTAATTAATTAATTATCCACACGGGATAATCCCCATTATCCCGAACGGGTGCAAGATATTTTGCACGGATTCCGATGCACGACTAATCACCGCATCACTAAAAATCCCGTTCCGGGGGTTCCCGACATCGGATTTCCGATCCGATCGCACCGTCGGTCATTATTTTTCGCGCTCTTTCGCAGAAAAATACAAGCACCACACTCACCGACCGACCACCCAAAGGTAACATCCCCGGAGTACTAAAAGGGCAGTATAATAGAAGGAGGGTTAAATATTACAAAATACCATGTCATTACACCACTCACACTTTATAAAAAGTTTCGTCCCCGAAACTTAAATACAACCCTCGCTAAACAGTTCGGGAAAACATTCCCTCATTTTCGATTCCAGCTCCCACTTCGCCTCGCGTTCCTCGTGGTTGCTCCATTGGACCTTCACGTGGGGGATGGTCCGGTTTCGCAGTTTCTTGTCCTCTCGCGCCAGGATCCGCACCGGTGTTTCCTCAACAGTTAAGTCCTCTTGAAGCTTGATCGTGGATATGTCCAGGGCGTGAGAGGAGTCGGGAAGGTACTTCCGAAGCATCGACACGTGGAACACGTTATGTACTCGGTCTAGGCTTGGCGGTAAGGCCAAGCGATAAGCCACCGGACCCACGCGCTCTAGGATCTCAAACGGTCCCACGTACCTCGGACTTAATTTCCCTCCCAGGCTGAAATGTCGGGTCCCCTTCGAAGGCGACACTCGCAGCAACACGTGCTCGCCCACTGCGAATTCCAACTCTCGTCGCCTGCGGTCTGCGTAACTTTTCTGTCTGCTCTGGGCGGTTAACAGTCGCTGCCTGATGAGGCGCACCTTTGCCTCAGTTTCTTCAACCAAATCCGGTCCCAACCATTTGCGCTCTCCCAAGTCATCCCAGCATAAGGGAGACCGACAGCGGCGTCAGTACAAAGCTTCGTACGGCGCCATCTTAATGCTGGCTTGGTAACTGTTATTATAGGTGAATTCCATAAGTGGCAGGTATTGAGACCACCCGTCGCCCAAGTCTAGCACACATGCCCGCAGCAAGTCTTCAAGAATCTGGATTGTAGTGGCCCTAGTTCCCATGCAGTATTTTTCCGATGGATCCACTGTTAGAACACCTAGTACTGGTGTACCTGGCCCACAGTGCATCAATTGGGTGCTATTGATGGACCCCGTGTGCTTTTATTTACTGTATTGGCCTTCGGCTGGGTTGCCGAAATTTCTGGAAAGATTTAGGCGAAACAGAGGTCGTAGATGGATTCAGCGCGGAAAAACGCTTGAAAACGGCTATTTATTTGCTTAATTTGGAGTCCGGATGCCCAAAAACGGACACCGGGAAGTTTTTAGTGGAAAATGGTGCATGGGAGGGGCCGTAGACCGCCGGGATGCCACGTGGCAGGCTCTGATTGGCCGGTCTGTGATGCGCGGTCCACAGAGCAGCGCGGCGGGGTGCACAGACCCGGCGCATGGACACGTGGCACTGCCTGATTGGCAGGCCCAGGGCGCGCGGTCTACCGGGTGTGCGCGGCGGTGCATGGACCAGGCGGAGGGACACGTGGCAGCCTCTGGTTGGTCGGTGCACGCTGCGCGGTCCACGAAATTCCTGTCGAAGGCGTGGACCGGGTGCAGGGGACACGTGTCACTCCCTCATTGGCGGGTGCGACACACGCGGTGCACGGAACGCCCGAGGTCGGTACCTCGGGAAGCGTGCCCACGTGCGACCCACGTCGCGCGACCGGCACGCACGTCGCGCGGTCGGCGGTCAACGGGGAGGACACGTGGCGCCCGCTCATTGGCGGGCGCCACCGCCTTACTGTGCGGGAGGGCGGACACGTGGCGGGCGGTGAGTGGTCCGCTTCGGTGTTCGCTGTTCGGGCGACACGTGGCAGGCTCAGAGGCGGGTCGGACGGATCGTGGATCCCGTCCGACGGCGTGTATTGGGCCGGCCCGCACTGTGCGCGCCCAAAAATCTTGGGCCGGGCCGCACTGTGCGCGCCCGGAAATTTCCGGGCGCCCGAAAAGTTGGGCCCGAGCCCAATTGACTTGTTTTTTTGGGCTTTTTCCTTTGAGGCCTATATATAGGCCGGCTTGGGGTGGATTTTTCCACCCTTTCTCGTGGGTTTCAGCTCTAGTGCCTTATACAAAAGTTCTTCCTCTCCCTCTTGCCAATCTTCTGGTGAAGTTTCAGATTTTCTGGAAGCCGCGACGACTGCTTTTTCTGCCTCGTAGTGCGGAGCGACAATTTACTGTTGGAGGCCCATTTTCGTCGCAGTTTAGTCTGGGAGACCTGCAGAGCTACCCCGACCTCATTTTTGGACGATTTCTTCGACAGCAGTTGCGCGAGAGGTATATCTACGTTTTCCGTACTGATCACTTTTCCCAGAAATGAGCTTTTATAAGGGTTTGGGGTACATTTTTATGCCTCTTTGCTACAGTCTAGATTCCTGACAGCAATAACTTCGCAGAATTTTATCTTCGCATCTGGATATCGGATTTCGACGATTCAAGAGCCTATCGACATCTACACTTCGCGAGGATCGTCGTGATATTTTTATTGGAATTTCTGGGAATTTATTTTCAGGTGAAAATTTCGTGTGAACAGTAACCTTGTTTGCGGGTTTTGGAATAGTAATTGTTGTGTATGATTAGTGTATAATTTAGATGTGTTACTGTACCCAGGACTGTAAGAGCACTTTTTCTGTGCTCTTTGCACTGTGGATCTGGGCAATTGTCGATTTCTGGACTGTTTATCTGTACCGTCCCGGACAGTTAGCGCGTTCAGGTGGGTGATCCTGCTTTCAATATCTATGGACTGCACTTTAATTCTGCAATTGTAAATGCATGCATGATAGTATTTGAGCGAAATAATCTGTGCAAACTGTATGATAGTACCCTCAGTTAGTAATTGCTAAATGTGATGATCTTATTGGAACTCTTGCCACACATGAACCATTTTAATTGGAAAACTTGACTTAGCACATCTATTATGCATTGTATATCTTACTCAGATGACTACTGTTAGAATTATGCATCTGCTTTAGTTCTCCCACGCCATTTGTTACTTTTGTCATTCTGGACATAGTAGTTTTCCCCTGAGTCATGGGTTGGGAGGTCTAGTAGCTGTAGATGCATTGTACTCGCGTCTGGGGACCGAGTAGAGTTGGTAGCAGTCTGTAGATTGTGTATCATTGAGATAGTGACATGTGGATCTGGGATCTTTGGGAGATGATCATAGAGACAGTGTGGGTTCTTAGTTAGAGAGTGAGACAGAGATTTGATCATAGCCTGCAGGAGCCATACTTGAGATCGACAGAGATGCGCGGATGCTTTGCTCGGTGGGGTCGCTACCCACGAGTGCCACTCCGGAGTTGGGCTTGCTACTTCTATCGCGGCTTGTCGATGTTGGTGTCCCTCTGGCTGAGCCAGTTTTGGCAGTCATGGACATCGTCCCTCTGGCTGAGCCAGTTTTGGCAGCTACGGACATACCTACAGCAGTAGGTAGGCGCAGGTTTGCCTGGACCATTGGGGTAGTCCGTCTGGATTGGGTATTTTGAGTCGAGTAGCAGCAGAGACATATTGATCTTCGGTCCTTTTTCCTTGAGCATTTGGTTAGAGGCATAGTAGCAGTAGATGTTTTACTTTCCTGCTTTTCTATACTGCATTTCCCTTTTGTTACTTTATGCCTCTTGTAGACTTAGTGGGCAGGCCGTCGGGCTTGTTGGCGGCACCCACTGAGAACTACTGTGGGAGGTAGTTCTCACACCCGTTGTGGTGTCTTTTCCCCAGGGACTTCAGCTCCAGTTCCTGCGGTGCCCGTTGCTGATCCAGCTCCTACAGACCGAGGTAAGGGAATCGCGAGGTAGATTCTTTTCCCCTTTCAGCAGCAGCGAGAGATTATGTAGTGAGGTATCGAGTTGTACTCTGCTGTTTTCTTTTGAGAGACTCCTGTATTTGAGTGAGGACTTTATGTATATTATTGTGTGAGACAGTTTTACTTCTTGTTACTGTTAGTTTTACTTTTACAGCTCTGATATCTGTTAGTTTAGATACTTACTTGCAGGTTAGTCACTACGTCTCTACAGGGCTTCCTGTAGGGGCAGCGGATCTGTTGGCGAGCCCGGGGTACAGTTCCGACCCCGGGGCGTGACAGATTAGAGTGGTATCAGAGCCTAGGATGTAGGTCTTGTAGGACTTAGGAACCCTAGGCTTATGGTTAAACCCTAGGTTGACCCACGTGAGAGCCGAGACTTTTAGCGAAAGTCTTGATTGGGTTTCTGACTCTCCCGAGTGGATAGGGACGAGTGATAGACATGCCTTCCTTTGGTAGCGACTATGTTGGCTGCAGACAACATAGTACTTTTGAAAGGGGGACATGCCTTTGACTTTCGCTAGATTGGGTCGAGTGTTGTTATTGGTTCTGATTGTTTGCTTTGTCCCTCAGGTGGGGATGCCTCCTCGACGTTCGATGGTGACGCGCTCGCAGCCCTCGTCCTCAGAGCCCGAGCAGGAGGACTCGGGGCGAGGACCTCATGTAGTATGCCGGTTTTTAGTTTGAGCCTACCGACTCTTCTGATGAGCTTTTTGGGTGAGGAAAGCTGCGAGCATGTGTATTTTCAGTTTACAGCGGAGCTCGGGAGGTTCCGGGCTGCGGCGGAAAGCCCGAGGTAAAAAAGTGAGTTACTGGGGCACTTTTGGATTATTTATTTTATTTATTTTAATCTTTTGAAAAAGGGGATTTATTTGAGTTTTGGCTTCTTTTGTGTTGCTGTGAGGTGGCTTAGGCTGGGAGTTGGAGGAGTATTAATTGTGGTGGCTTGGTAGGTGGAAGTTAATTAAATGCCTTTTTATTTGAGTGCTTATTTAAAGCCTCTGCCATTCACCTTTTTCTCTCCTGGAAGCAAGCAGCAGGCTGGGCTCTTGGCTTGGTGAAGCAGAGGAAGGAGGATTGAAGAGAAGAGAGATAAGGGAGGAGCCTGGGGTTGAAGTGGACTTCGGTGTGTGGACCACCTGCGGGTTGCCGAGGGACGCCGAGCGAGGAGCGCCCGAGGCAACGTCAAGGTTGGTGTTTAATTTTTATTCTTTTATTCCCTTCTTTTTAACCTTTTCTTTTCCTGCTGGTTGGGGGCCCTCGGACTTGTTGTCCGAGGTTGGTGGAGCTGCGCGTGCCGCGCGCGCAAAATTGTGGCTGCGCGCGGCTTGGGAAGCGGGCCGGTGCGCGGGCGCGCATGAGCGCGCGCGCAGCAGGCGCCTGCTGCCGTTGTTGTGCAGCAGGGCGCCGGGCCGCTGGCAGCGGCCGCGCTGGCGTGAGCGCAGTGCCGCGGCATGGCAGGGCGCCGCGCGGGCGGGCCCTGTGCCGCGGGCCCCGCGCGGCATGGCAGGGCGCCGCGCGGGCGGGCCCTGTGCCGCGGGCCCCGCGCGGCATGGCAGGGCGCCGCGCGGGCGGCCCCTGTGCCGCGGGCCCCGCGCGGCACTGCTGGGCGCCGCGCGGGCGGCCCCTGTGCCGCGGGCCCCGCGCGGGCCGCGTGCTGCAGGCCGCGCGCCAGGCGCGCGGCGCTGCAGATCGCCGCTCGGGCGGCCTTGTGCCGCCGGGCTGGGTTCTTTGCGCCGTGCGGCCACACCGCGCGCCCTCGTTGTGCGCGATGCGGCTCGGCGACGTGCCGCGGCGGGTGCGCATTGGGTTTTCCGCGCAACGCGCGGCATTTCTTCGTGGGCGGTTGGGTTTGTACCGCCGTTTTGAGCGCGGTTTTGGGCCGCGGGTTTTTCTGACCCCTATCTTCACCGTTTCCGTAGTGTGATTTGGCGCTAGCTTTCTACGTGACCGGTGGTGCACGTTTTGCCGTGAGGAGCTGCAGGATCACTTCGGGACCTTCTCCTAGCGCGCATTTTTGCGGGTTGAGCACAGGTGGGTTGTTTATTTAAGAATCACAGATTGCTCTACATTGCTACGAAATGCAAAGGTATTGTGTCCCTTTTCATTATTACTCTTATCTGGTAACTGCCAGGAGGTTGTTCTAAATGTTTGGAAACCCCTTGTGTGTATTGATCTCGTGCCGGGGGCCGAGAAAAGGGGGGATTCCTGGATTTTCTAGCTATACCCCAGAGTCTCAGGATGTTAGTAGCATTACCAGATTTAGTCGAGGGTTGGTTTTCCGACTTGATTGTGAGTAGAGTCGTTCGAGTTTTCCGATCTGCTTGATCGAGGATTATAGCCTGCAGATGCCGATTGCTGAGATAGATGTGACTTGATCATTACCCGGTGGGGTCGCATGTTGAGTTATTTAGGATCCACAAGGATCTAAATAGGTACTATCAAACACCTAGAGGGGGGTGAATAGGTGTAATATTATAAAAACCAATCTCAGTGCAAAAATAAAAAATAATGCGGAAAATAAAAATCAATACACCGAGATTTACGTGGAAACTCCAATCCAGGAGAAAAACCACGGGACCAACAGGCAATAACAATCCACTAAGAATAGAAGAATAACAAGGTGATTACCGACTCCACGGACTCGACCCCTCCTTCAGCTTCTTCGGACCTTGCGCTGACCGGTTGGATGTCCACGCAATAACAATCCACTAAGAAAAGAAGAATAACAAGGTGATTACCGTCTCCACGGATTTAACCCCTCCTTCAATTTCTTCGGACCTTGCGCTCCAACGTTTGCACGTCCACTGCACACGTTCGAATCCACGAACGCCACTCGAATCCACGAGCACACGTTTCGAATCCACGAAACGCCTTCAACACACCGAATCCACGGTGCCACGTCGAATCCACGACGCAAACTCAGCCGGTAAGAATATTGGCTTCGATGGTGATCCTTTGCTTAGATTATCATTGAGGAACCGTAGAAGAAATCTCTAAGCAAAGACTAGATCAATTCGACAAAAGATAGATCTTGGAAGAACCGTCGAATTGACCTAAAAGAGGCTATAAAGAAGAACGATAAAAACCTAGCCTCTAGGGTTGCTCTCAAGTGTTTTCGGTATTGGTCGCCGTTCTTGAGAAACCCTAAGTGTCTATTTATAGTTTAGAAACCTTTGGAAAGAGATAAGAATCAAAAACATACCTTATCTGGAATTTTTCAGGACGGCGATCCGGATCGGGATTACTGTGATCCGGATCGTCGTAACGAGATTGACGATTCCAGAAATCCAAGGGTTCGGGATCCGGATTGAAGGCCCGATCCGGATCGTTCATGAATTTCAGCAACATCCAATGTTCGGGATCCGGATCAGAATAGGCTTGGATCCGGATTGGATTTGCACATGAACTAATACCCTTCGGGATCCGGATTGGATTGTCTGATCCGGATCCTGAACATGTCCCATGTCCAGTTTTTGATTTTTATGCAATTAAAAATTCATCCAAGTGTTTCTACACTATAAGAAAGTATTCGGATCACCAAAATTATTTAGTTAAACATACCTGATCCTTTTGAATACTTTCTTCTTGAGATTGATGTAACTGATCCACAATTCTTCATCTTCAATCTTCAAGACTCAAGACACTGAGTGTCAACTTGAGCTCTTGTTGAATCTTCTCTAAGTCTTTGATTGCTGATTGACAATTTGATCCCTTTAAGACTCCGACTCAACTCACTGACTTGACTCACGAAATATGCCAACACCAAAAAGCCGTAACAATCTCCCCCTTTGGCAATTTCGTGACAAAACCCAAAAATACATAAAAACGCTCAAGTCACTCATCTTAAACCAAAAAATCGAAATTCAATGTCATCACCAAAACATTGATTTTCTTTGCGTGAAAGATCCAATAAATACAAAATTACATTTGAACCAAACAGTCCTAGAACATACTCTATGACTTAGGACTTGGAGTCTTAAAGTGATGTAATTCCTGCAAAACAAAACTCCAAACAAAATCAAATGTTAGTCGTTAGAAATTAAAATCCTACATTTGATTCGTCCTTTTGGTTCTTTTGTTTTTCGGCTCCTACATTTGATTCGTCCTTTGGTTCTTTTGTTTTTCGGCTCTTTCAATTTTTTCTTTGTCTCCCCCTATCTTGAGCATCTCTGTTCTCCATGTTCTTGAGCATCTATGTTCTCCCCCTTTGTGATACGATCATCATTTTCCGTTCTCCCCCATTTTTCCATTTTCGTTTGTCCTCATTTTCCGTTCTCCCCCATTTTTCCATTTTCGTTTGTCCTCTCTTGATGATCTCATCTCCGTCATTTCTCTTCTCCCCCTTTTTGTCACAAATTGTCAAACAGTGAACATACTAGACAAAAGGAAATCACTAATAGCATTAGTTCATAGAGAAAGAGAGATAAAAGCTCAGTTCCGGTATATAACAAAAATGCAGATTGCGTACCGGTACCAGAAGGCAAAAATCAAATAATTCCTTGAAACAAATCCAGATTTTAGAATCTTTTCAAATACCGATTTGTATTCCATCAAGAAATCCATTTAAGTGCTTTGAAGAACAATGAATTCACATAGATGTCATTCAATCCAATTAACTATAAAAATTAAAAAGATTTACTCCAAAATCATGAAAAATAAAGGTAAAACATTATAAACCGTTTTTCATGTTATATTCATCAAACACAAGTCATCAAAAATAATCTTGAGATCCAAATTCTATCAAGATGTAACGGATTTACAAAGATGACTTACGGAGATTTTCCAAATGACATCAATCTTGAATTCTACCCTTTCAAATTTGAGATAAGCACTAAAGTACCTAAGGGTGGCTCTTTGAGCATCTTTTTAACTATCCCACCTTATACCAACCAGGAGATTGTTCAAAATAAGAACTTTGAATTTAAATCTCCGAATGCTTCAACTAAAAATTCTCATAAAATATTTTCCAGACATCCATAACATGTGGTAGCTCTTTCCAACATGTGGTGGTAGTTTTCACACTCCTTTCGGATGTAACTCTTTCCACATCTTTTATAATTCATTTATTTACCCTTGTAAGAAGGCAATCTCTTACGTGAAAGAATTAAATCCCAAATTTCAGTCTATCGGTTGTCTCACGTTTATCACAATGAATTCACACAACCGAGATAGATTAAGCATCTAAAGATCACACATGATTTCTAAAATTTGATGCTTATAATATCAAAAACTCCTATAATGAAGTATCTTCAAGATTATGATTATGGAGTAAAGTTGATAATTCATATAAAATTAAATTGGAGTGATTGAAAGTGAAACCCTTTTTATTCAATGCACTTGTTCATTAAAAACCCTTTTGTTCAAAAACAAAGTATAAAAACAAGAGCATTGAAAAACATGTAATGCAAAGATTAAGAAAAATATGAAGGGAAAACCAATCAAAGCATTACATACAGTCATAAGCTATTTAGAACTTAAGACAAGGAAAGATATCACCTTTCCGAATCCAAAATCGCTGGATTTTGGGTTGTCTTGATTCGTTGTGGCCGGGGGTTGTCCGCTTTGACTGTTGATTCACCTTAGGTCTTTGCCTCGCAATAATCCACTTGTATGATTGAAGTTGTGGCTCGGACCTTTGGTGGGTTGAGTGAACTCCTTTGACTTGATGTGTCTTTTGATTCCGTTGAGTTCGCTCCGTAGATGAAGTTGCCGAAGGATTTTTCTTTCTCTTTTTCGGGCAATTCTTCACCAAATGTCCTTCAAGTCCACATAGGTGGCAAGTTCTTCCTTTCAATTTAGTTGTGGAACTTGAAGCCTTCACAGTTTGGTTCCTTTTAAATCCCAAACCAACCTTGCTTGTTTGACCTAATCCGGACATACAATCAAGTTTCTTGGAACCGGTGGAAAGCCTTTGTATGTCGGATTTAAGTTCATGTACTTGCTTGGTCAAGGCTTGGTTGGTGACATGAATCTCCTCAAACTGCTTTTCAAGAAAATCAATCTTGTCCATATATGATTTAACGACCATTTCCGATTGATTTATCTTTTCTTGGAGGATTTTATTATTATCCAATAAAAGCTCTCGTTCCTCCTCGAGATCATGAAGTTTGATCTTTAAAGTTTGATTCTCGTATTGAACTTCATGTCGTTGCTTCCTCAACTTCTTGTTAAGTTTGGCCATCTTCTTTGATTCCGCAAGAAGTTGTTGGTATGCCTCAACGAGTTCTTCTTCGTCCGACTCCCCCTCACTTGATGACTCTCCTCCGGATGTTGATGTTTCATGCAAAATCAAAGGAATAGAGTCAGTGACTGAAGATGATAAACACAAATTGGAGGAGGGAATTTGAGAGGCATGAAAAGCAACAAATTTTTCTTTTTCCTCTTCACTTGAGGTCGATTCATCGAAACTAGAATCGTCCCAAGTTTTCGCTTGCAAAGCCTTCTTTTTATATGATTTCTTAGAAGGACAATCCGTTGAAATATGGCCGTAGCCTTTGCATCGATAACATCGGATTTCCCCTTCGAAATCATCTTTTTCTTTTTCTTTAGAAGGTTTTGCAACGCCTTTGAGGTTAGAGGATTTAGAACCCGATGATCCTTTAGATGGTTTCGTGGATGAAGATCCATCGGTTCGATTCTTCCAAAATTTCCGACGAAATTTCTTTGTGATCCGCGCCAGTTGTTCTTCAAAATCGGCTAAAGAGATTTCATCGTCGGAACTTGATTCGCTATCTTCTTCCTTTGTTGATTTGAATGCAATACCTGTAAGCTTAGAAGAAGACTTGGAAGAATTTTGATTAGTAGGAAAAGTCATCTCATAAGTTTGTAAAGCACCTACTAATTCCTCTACACTCATCTCATCCGGATGACTAACGGTTTCAATGGCGGTAACCTTTGCCCTAAACCGTTCCGGAAGAGTCCGAAGAATCTTTCTTACAATTTTCGACTCCGGGATCTTTTCTCCCAAATTAGCACATGTATTAATTACATCTTGAAGTCTAGTGTAATAATCTGTAAACAATTCATGCTCTTCCATATGAATAGAGTCAAATTGACTTGTAAGCATCTGGAGCTTTTGAATTTTTACAAGATTAGTACCCTCATGTGTAATTTTGAGAATATCCCAAATTTCCTTCGCGGTTTCACACGCGGAAATTCTTGTAAACTCAGTCGAGGAAAGAGAATTATATAAAGCGTTCATACCTTTCCCATTGTAAGAAGATCTTTCGATTTCCTCTTTGGACCACCTAGAGCGAGGTTTTGGGGTAGTAGAATTTCCTACTTCCTCAACCGGATGCACCCAACCGTATTCCACGGTTTGCCATACCCGCTCATCAATAGAGATGAGAAAAGCTCTCATCCGCACTTTCCAATATGCATAATTGGTCCCATCAAAAAGAGGAGGTCTAAAAATATTACCACTTTCACCCATCATGATAGATAAACCTAAAACCCGCTCTGATACCAATTGTTGAGTTATTTAGGATCCACAAGGATCTAAATAGGTACTATCAAACACCTAGAGGGGGGTGAATAGGTGTAATATTATAAAAACCAATCTCAGTGCAAAAATAAAAACCAATGCGGAAAATAAAAATCAACACACCGAGATTTACGTGGAAACTCCAATCCAGGAGAAAAACCACGGGACCAACACGCAATAACAATCCACTAAGAATAGAAGAATAACAAGGTGATTACCGACTCCACGGACTCGACCCCTCCTTCAGCTTCTTCGGACCTTGCGCTGACCGGTTGGATGTCCACGCAATAACAATCCACTAAGAAAAGAAGAATAACAAGGTGATTACCGTCTCCACGGATTTAACCCCTCCTTCAATTTCTTCGGACCTTGCGCTCCAACGTTTGCACGTCCACTGCACACGTTCGAATCCACGAACGCCACTCGAATCCACGAGCACACGTTTCGAATCCACGAAACGCCTTCAACACACCGAATCCACGGTGCCACGTCGAATCCACGACGCAAACTCAGCCGGTAAGAATATTGGCTTCGATGGTGATCCTTTGCTTAGATTATCATTGAGGAACCGTAGAAGAAATCTCTAAGCAAAGACTAGATCAATTCGACAAAAGATAGATCTTGGAAGAACCGTCGAATTGACCTAATAGAGGCTATAAAGAAGAACGATAAAAACCTAGCCTCTAAGGTTGCTCTCAAGTGTTTTCGGTATTGGTCGCCGTTCTTGAGAAACCCTAAGTGTCTATTTATAGTTTAGAAACCTTTGGAAAGAGATAAGAATCAAAAACATACCTTATCTGGAATTTTTCAGGACGGCGATCCGGATCGGGATTACTGCGATCCGGATCGTCGTAACGAGATTGACGATTCCAGAAATCCAAGGGTTCGGGATCCGGATTGCAAGGCCCGATCCGGATCGTTCATGAATTTCAGCAACATCCAATGTTCGGGATCCGGATCAGAATAGGCTTGGATCCGGATTGGATTTGCACATGAACTAATACCCTTCGGGATCCGGATTGGATTGTCTGATCCGGATCCTGAACATGTCCCATGTCCAGTTTTTGATTTTTATGCAATTAAAAATTCATCCAAGTGTTTCTACACTATAAGAAAGTATTCGGATCACCAAAATTATTTAGTTAAACATACCTGATCCTTTTGAATACTTTCTTCTTGAGATTGATGTAACTGATCCATAATTCTTCATCTTCAATCTTCAAGACTCAAGACACTGAGTGTCAACTTGAGCTCTTGTTGAATCTTTTCTAAGTCTTTGATTGCTGATTGACAATTTGATCCCTTTAAGACTCCGACTCAACTCACTGACTTGACTCACGAAATATGCCAACACCAAAAAGCCGTAACATCGCACCCCTCGGGTCACGCTCCGGACGCGTTGAGATATTGATACCCCTGGCCGTGCTACCAGGTGGGTACTCGCCCCTGGCCATGCTACCAGGCGGCTACTTGAGAGAGATTGAGACAGTCGGACAGGACGCCCCACGTAAATCCCGTCCTCAAGTGGATGTGTGGTGGTGGGCAGGTGCGCTCCTAGGCGACAGGCGCAGGCTCGACTGGCCCCTATGTGGCAGTCGTAGAGATTTGGTGACATGAGCGGGTGGTTGTGGCATATGTTCTTAGATGTTTTTCCTTCGAGCATAGTATTGAGGCATATAGTGGTAGATTCATTTTCAGCTTGCATATCTATCTATCTATCTATCTATCTATCTATCTATCTATCTATCTATCTGTTTTTGCCTCCAGCGGACTTGGTGGGCCACCGTGAGTTCTGGCAGCGGTACCCACTGAGATCTGCTTTTGCAGTTGATCTCACACCCGCTGCGTGTAACAGGTGTTCCTGAGGCGTCTTTTCCAGGCTCGGCTCGTGCGGAGTCCTCTGACCGCGGTAAGGGCGTCGCCGACTAGTTCCTACCCGAGTCGGTCGAGTCAGAGATAGAGTGACCTGTACCTTTTTGATTTCCTCTTTTGTACTAGACAGTGGTACTGTACTTATGTTTTGAGAGATAGCGGACTCATGTATTTGGACTCTTTTACTTAGTGATTTCAGTTATTTTGTTTTCTTCCTTATGCATAGCTCCTTTTTCGCTCTGATACTTGTGTAGCGATAGATCTCTTTGCAGGTTGGACGCTTCGTCTGTACGGCAGTTTCCGTACAGACGGCGGATCTGTTGGCGAGCCCGGGGCGTGGTTCGACCCCCGGGGCATGACAGATTTATGTGGTATCAGAGCCTAGGTGTATAGGTCGTTGGGGACTTAGAGACCCTAGGCTATTGGTTGGACAGTAGGACGACTGACGTGAGAGACGGGATTGTAGCGAGAGTCCTGATTGAGTTGCAACTCCCCCAGGGGATTGGGGCGAGTGACCTTGCATGTTACTCGCTAAAAGCGGTTATGTTGGCTGCAGACAGCATAATGCTTTAGAACGGGTAACATGGATAGACTTTCGCTGGATTGGGTCGTGAGACTTCTTTTCTCTGACACTTTGATTCTTATTTGCAGTTGCCTAAGATGCCTCCGAGACGTCGCGCGATGATGACGAGCCCGAGCAACAGGAGGCCGCACAGGACGAGGTCCAGGAGCTGCGGGCCCAGGTGGCCCAGATGTCTGAGGCGTTGCGACGCCAGGAGGAGGCGGCCAAGCGCCAAGAGGAAAGTATGGAGCGTATGATGAGGTTACTTGAGCAGAGGACATCACCAGCTGCACCTCCGATGGCGACTTCGTCGACCTCGTCTCCGATCGCCCCGTTGACTGAAGCAGAGCAAAAGGAGCTCACGGATCGACTAGCCTACATGCCCAAGTTTCACCCTCCGCTATTTGCAGGGCAGAGCTCAGAGCCTTGGGAGGCAAAAAACTGGATTTCAGCGATGGAGAAGTTATTTGAAAACCTGTTTATCAAGGAGAAGTATCAAGTGCACCTAGCCACACACTTCTTGGAGAAAGACGCCGAAACCTGGTGGCGTCGTGTTCGGCCTGTGGGACCGCCGGGTGTACCTTTGCTGACTTGGGCTGAGTTTCGTGCTTTGCTGCTCGGGGTCTACTTTCCCGACAGTGCAAAGCAGAAGCTTGAGGGGGATTTGCGACGGCTGCAGCAGGGGGATCGGCCCCTCGCGACATATGTTCTTGAGTTTCAGCGGCTTTTGGGTAGCGTGCCTCACGTAGCCCGGGATGAGGCCCAGAGGGTTGAGCTGTTTGAGAGAGGTCTGCACAAGGATATTTACCCTCACGTTCACTCATTTAGAGCCCAGACTTTGGATGCGGCGATTGATCACGCACAGTGGGTTGACAGAGGATCCGTGGTTATGTCTGAGCAGGGGCTGGCGCCTGGGGCTAGTTCGGGGGAGAAGCGCCCGGCGCCATCTGAGTTTGGACAGTCTAGCAGACCGAGGCCCCCGAGACCGCCACCGTTCCAGCCTCGGGGCCGCGGGACGCAGAGGAGGCAGGGATCGGGGGGCCCTCGACCCCCTAGGCAGCAGCAGCAGCAGCAGCAGCGGAGGCGCGCGGACAGATGTGTGATTTGCGGCGGCCCCCACGCACCTTCGCAGTGTGATCAGCGGCAGGGCCGGTGCTTCCAGTGTGGGCAGGCAGGGCACAGAGCATGTTCTTGTCCTAGAGCGGGATCAGTCACGGCATCGACAGCTTCGGCTCCTCCACCGCCCTTTCAGACGGGCGGGGCTTCGACAGGTTTTGGCCAGGGGGATAGGGCCACTTCGTCGCGACAGACAGATAGGCGACCACCCCCGAGCGGGAGAGCTTATGCAGCTCAGATCGAGGACTCGGGGACAGCTAGCCACGTGGTGGCAGGTATTATCCTTATTTCTTCTACTCGCTCTAGGGCTTTATTTGACACCGGAGCATCTCATTCTTTTATCAGTAGGGCTTTTGCATCCATGCATGGGCTAGATATAGGGCCGTTAGAGTGTGCTCGTGAGGTTCAGATACCTGAGCACGTGTTATTTGTGGATGAGTGTTGTTGGTCCTGCCCAGTGCAGTTAGGGCCCTGGATTTTGCCTGTCGATCTTTTGGTCCTACGTCAGCTCCGGGATTTCGATGTAGTGCTGGGTATGGACTGGTTGACTCAGTATTATGCCACTATCGATTGTAGAGAGAGGACTGTGACCCTTCGTGAGCCGGGACAGCAGGAGTTCATTTTTAGGGGTTGTCAGAGTACTCTTTTTGCTGCGACGATCTCTTCTGCTAGAGCTCGACAGATGATGAGCCGTGGATGTATCGCTTTCTTAGCTACTGTTGTGGAGGTACCTACGGCGATGCCTGAGCTCGAGGACATTCCTATCGTCCGAGAGTATCCAGATGTGTTCCCTCCTGAGTTATCGTCCATGCCGCCGGATCGAGAGATTGAGTTCGTGATTGATTTAGTCCCCGGAACTACACCAATCTCTAAGGCACCCTACAGGATGGCCCCTGCGGAATTGAGGGAGTTAAAGGCTCAGCTAGAGGATCTCTTGGATCGCGGGTTTGTGCGACCTAGTGTTTCTCCTTGGGGAGCCCCGATTCTGTTTGTAAAGAAGAAGGACGGGTCACTTAGGCTTTGCGTAGACTACCGAGAGTTAAATAAAGTGACCGTCAAGAACAAGTATCCCCTTCCTCGGATCGATGATTTATTTGATCAGCTTCAGGGAGCTACGGTCTTCTCGAAGATAGATCTCCAATCCGGTTACCACCAGCTGAGGGTGAGGGCCGAGGATGTATCCAAGACGGCGTTTAGGACTCGGTACGGGCATTATGAGTTCACAGTGTTACCTTTTGGGTTGACGAATGCCCCGGCGGCGTTTATGGATCTGATGAACCGAGTGTTCCAGCCGTACTTGGACCATATCGTGGTGGTTTTAATAGATGACATTTTGGTTTATTCCCGTAGCGATTTTGAGCACGAGGAGCACTTGAGGGTAGTGCTACAGCTTCTGAGAGAGAAGGAGCTGTACGCCAAGTTGAAAAAGTGCGCCTTTTGGCTTCGGGAGGTTTCTTTTCTAGGCCATGTAGTATCAGCCGCAGGAGTGGCAGTGGACCCGACGAAGATAGACGCAGTTCGGGATTGGCCTAGACCGACGACGGTGACTGAGATACGTTGTTTCTTGGGCCTTGCAGGCTACTACCGTCGGTTTGTAGAGGGCTTTGCGAAGCTCTCTACTCCCCTCACTAGATTGACCAGGAAAGGGGTAAGGTTTGTTTGGTCAGAGGAGTGCCAGAAGAGCTTCGAGGAGTTGAAGCAGAGGTTGACTACAGCGCCAGTCCTTGCCCTACCAGTCATGGGAGAGGGGTACGTGATTTACAGTGACGCCTCCCACAGCGGCCTTGGATGCGTGTTGATGCAGCATGGTAGGGTAATTGCCTTTGCTTCGCGCCAGTTAAAGGATTATGAGAGAAATTACCCTACGCATGACCTTGAGCTAGCAGCCATTGTTTATGCTTTGAAGCTCTGGCGTCATTATTTGTACGGCGAGCACTGTGAGATCTTCACCGATCATCAGAGTTTGAAATATCTTTTCACTCAAAGAGAACTCAACTTAAGGCAACGCCGGTGGCTTGAGCTGCTGAAGGACTATGATTTGAGTATTCTGTATCATCCCGGCAAGGCCAACGTAGTCGCGGATGCTTTGAGCCGGCGAGCAGGGCAGACCTTGAGCATGCTTATTACCCAGCAGAGACCACTGAGAGAGCAGCTGAGGAGTTTGGGTTTGGAGGTTGTGTCCCTTGGGGTTTCCGCAAGACTGATGTCTATGGTCTTGCAGCCCACTCTGCTGGACAAGATTAGAGAGAAGCAGAGTGGAGACCCCTATCTGGAGAGGATCAGAGACCAGGTGCAGCGTGACCAGGACGGGGACTTTTCTGTGGATGTAGCGGGAGTACTTAGGTACAGGGACCGCTACTGTGTGCCCGTGGATTCTGAGATTAGAGAGCTTATCCTTAGGGAGGCTCACTATACACCTTACACCCTCCACCCCGGGGGGACAAAGATGTATAGAGATTTGAGGGCTCAGTTCTGGTGGCCAGGTATGAAGAGGGACGTTGGTAGGTTTGTAGCTCATTGTCTAACTTGCCAGCAAGTTAAAGCAGAGCATCAAGTTCCAGCGGGCAAGTTACAAAGCCTACCAATCCCTGAGTGGAAGTGGGATTGCATTACTATGGATTTCATTGTTGGTCTACCGAGGACTCAGAGTGGGGCTGACGCCATTTGGGTGATAGTGGATCGTTTGACCAAATCAGCCCACTTTCTAACAATTCAGTCAGGTTGGACCTTGGGGAGGTTAGCGCAGTTGTACCTGGATGAGATTGTGAGGCTTCATGGGATACCAGCTTCTATTGTATCAGACAGGGACCCGAGGTTCACTTCGCAGTTCTGGAGGAGCTTACAGGGGGCCTTGGGGACCCAGCTTCAGTTTAGCACCGCCTTTCACCCACAGACCGACGGACAGTCCGAGCGGACTATTCAGACTCTGGAGGACATGTTGAGGGCTTGTGTCTTGAGCTTTAGTGGCAGTTGGGATCGACATCTGAGGTTAGCAGAGTTTGCCTACAACAATAGCTTCCAGGCGAGTATCCAGATGGCGCCTTATGAAGCATTGTACGGTAGGAAATGTCGATCGCCTTTGTGTTGGAGTGACGTGGGTGAAAGGAAAACTTTGGGGCCTGAATTACTTCTGGAGGCAGAGGATAAAGTAAAGGTTATTCAGCGTCATCTAGTGACTGCGCAGAGCCGACAGAGGAGCTACGCCGATAGAAAGCGGCGAGACTTGGAGTTTCAGGTAGGAGATCATGTGTTTCTGAAAGTCTCGCCCGCTCGAGGGATACGGCGCTTTGGAGTGCGCGGGAAGCTGAGCCCGCGTTTTATTGGACCATTCGAGATTTTAGAGCGCATCGGACCAGTCGCCTATCGGATTGCTCTACCGCCGCGATTGTCGGGTACTCACGATGTATTCCATGTTTCCGTTTTGAGGAAGTATGTCACGCCCCGGGTGTAAACCAGAACCCGGGCTCGTCTACAGATCCGCCGTATACACGGAATTTCCCGTGTACACGAAGCGCTGGTAACCTGCTCAAATATAGATGGTATAATAAAAGAGCATAAACAGAGCTAAACTAGAACTAATACATCTCAGATAAAGCAGAAAAGTAAAGTGCATAAAGTAAACTCTCAATAATACAAATATCTCTCCCAGCTCACTGATCAAATACAACCAGCCGGTCGCAGCCGGACCCAAAAGAAATGAAAAGCAGAGTATCTGAGAGTATCTGGGGTACATCTACTAACTGAACTGGTGCCTGGGTAGACCGCTATCTAATCCGCGATCCTCTTACCTCGGTCCGCTGAGGAGGGTCCCGCAACTCCCGCAGACGACTCTGCAAAACAAAGGGGGAAGAGAAAAAGAAAAGCAGTGGGGAGTGAGAACTACTATAGAACAGTAGCCTCCTCCTAGTGGGTAAACCTCAACTCAAATGTGCCCACTAGAACTATAAGAGGCGGAAGAATAAAACAAGGGGGTAAGCTGTAAATATGTCCACTGATGATGTATGAAGCTACCACAATATGCCTCTAAGGTGCTCAGCTAAAAGTATGGCCGACTGTATGCATCAGAATAAGAATACCTGCCTGGGTAGCCCAACCTAGTCACCGGCGAACACCGGTACTGCCCACTATGCCTACTAACCCCCAACTCAGCTACGGGATGCAGACCGGCTCCTGACCGGCACGGCCCCATCCCGAGGGCGACAGACCGGCTCCTGACCGGCACGGTCCCGCCCCAAGGCAACAGACCGGCTCCTGACCGGCACGGTCACAAATACACACTCCGGAGTGGCACTCGAGGGGAGCGACCCACACGAGCATAGTGCCTCAGTAATAGGTATCAAGTCAGCAGAACTGGATCATGACTCTGATCAAAGTGGGAAAACCCGTCCACTAAAAGGAGACCCGATCTCGAAGATGATGCAAGATAGACAAATAGTGGAAAACTCCATCTACTAGAGACCTGATACCCAATCTGATGCATAAGCAGCAATCACTATCCGGTCAACCGCCTACTGTCCGCGGTTGCCGCAATGCCCTGCCCTCACAGCCTGCCTGTCCCAAAACCCACAACTGTCTGACTACACTATCCCAGCCCCTGCTCGCACCCGAGCGCACTATCCCCCACTAAAAGAAAAGGAAAAAGCATGGTTTCTCCTAAGTCAATTCCAGCATGATAGTGTAGCAGAAAAAGGTGGCCTAACTAAATGTCCATACAAGCATGCAAAGTCCGTTACCATTATTAAACATGATTCAAGTATTCTAGTTCTCACAAGTAGAGACATGCCGTTTAAATACACTTCCATTTTACTAAGTTGTCCCAAAATAGTTTATGCATATGTAAAAGAGGTCCCGTCATGCATATACAACATATCCATTTTAACCAAGCTCTTCCCATGGTTTTAAGCGACATATTAATTACCAGAATTAACCATTAATCAACACTTAGTCCTTTTGAAGTCACAACTCTAGTTATAAGTCCAATTCCCAATTAGTATGCCATATTCATTTTACCGGTTCTTTTAACAATGCGATATAGTAGCAACTCAAATAGGCCTAGTGGGGACATCACAAGTAGGAGGTTAAACAACGGTACCCACCTCGAGCGCTAAATCCAAGTCCTGACAGTGAAGTCCGCGCTCGATCCTCAACAGTCCCCGCAACACTGCGCCATAAATCCCAAAGAATACACACATAATTACTATCCAAGTTAATCCCAAAATCTGTCCCCAAAATCAGATTAACAGTTCAGCCATTTTCACCTGCGAAACGTGCCCACAAAATTCCCAGAAAAATACCACTGCGATCTACGCGACGAACCGGTCGAAACGAGTACCTGCACGTTTTCCCACGAATTTTTCTATGCTGAGAACCAAAATCGACAAGAGGACCACCTCGAACAATATTTTCACCCAAAAACTGTGCTACAATGTTCTGTAAAAAGGGGTTCTCACCTTCAGGGAAATTCCACAAAATTCCACAAAAATTCAGAGAGATTCCTTGTGATGCGTATATGCAAATCCCCTCTTGAATCGCCTCAATCCGATGTCCGGTTGCAGAGATATCCCCAAAACAATACTGTGCTGTCCAAAATTCCACCCCAGAAAATGAGGTCACAAGATGACCTGAAAAACCCATGAAAACCTCGGAATGGGGGAAAATCAGTAGAAATAAGAAATGTAGCCCTACCTGTTACGAAGACGATGGCGCAAGAATCGCTGAAAAATACTGCCTGGTTAGCTCGGGGGAGTTAAAACACTGTCGCTGCGCCGAAGAAGAATCCAGGAATGCAACGTCGCGCCGCGCCGAAAAATCCCCAACCTCGGGATCCGAGCCTCCTAAAATCCTCAAACTTCACAGGAGTGTTCCTCTCTTCATGATGAAGATTTCATCTTCTCATCCCACAGGAAGATGAAGCCTCTAAGGTGGTGAAAAAATCCCTTTGATTGAGCCTCGGATGGAATAAATAGGAAAAACCAAAAACAATTCAAATAATTCCCTCTGTGTCCCGCCGAACACGAAACAACAAAACCCATCACTCACAAAGCGACACGTGGCCCCCCCCGACAGCGCCTGCCCGCGCGCCCGGTCGCGTCTGCTGCCCTGCCCCGCACAGTTGACCCACCAATAGGAAGCGCCACGTGTCATCTCCACTGTTCGGTGAACCCGGTGCACGAAATCCTGTAGACCGAACCACCCAAATCCTGCCACGTGTCACGTCCGGTGCACCATGAACCGTGAGCCAGCAAGAAACTCCGTAGACCGCGACTGTGAGCCAGCCAACCACCAGACGCCACGTGTCCCCCGCCTCGGTGCACGCCCGCCGCGTGGACCGGCTGCCTGCCCGCGCCCCCGCCGCGCCTGCCCGCGCCCTCAGCGCCTGCCCGCGGCCGCGCGCCGCCTGCCCGAGCGCCCTCCGCCGTCCGCCGGCGCTGCCCGCCGCCGCCGCCGGCGATCGCCGGAAGTACTGTTCCGGCGGTGAACAGTACCCGAGCCCCAAAAATTCATGTAAATAGTCCGTCTGAAGCGTTTTCGCGCGCTGAACCCGAATTTGACGTCCGTTTCGCCAAATTCTCACTCTAAAAATTGCCGAAAGCCCCCGGAAAAGTATTCTTAGTCCGAAATTCGCGCCGAGCCCAAACTTAATATCCGATTTGCGCGAAAGTACTTCTAAACATCCGACGGGGTCCCCCGATCACCCGCGTGATCCATTTTAAGCCCGGAATCCATCACTGGTGTCCAATCGTGCCCCGAACACTTCCAGCACACCGCGTAGGCCTCCAGTGGCCACCCCAAAGCACCGCAACAGCTCTGCGGAGATCCAGGTCATCACATCCTCCCCCACTAAAAGAAAGTTTCGTCCTCGAAACTAAAGTCATTCCTCAACACGGAATCTCAACCGACAGGGGGTAAATATCCAGTCATCCACCACTCAAGCTCCCAAAACTACCAAACACCTCATCCAGAGACGCGATGCAATTCTTGGGTCTCTAACCAGAACGACACAAAGGAGAACACTCCAGAGGACCACGCCACCTCAACAAGGTACAGCTGGACTAACTGCTCGGCCATCAAGTAGTCTGCACCGGTACAAGCATCTGCCCCTCCCAGGGCCTCAGATAATCCAACCACCAGTCCGTCGACACAAAAGCTCGATCCAAGTACCTCTGTACTCCCAAGGTATCCGATATAAGTCCCCCAACTGATCACGTAGACTCTGATCTTTAATCCAAAACCGTCGGGATGTAGAAGCAATTCCCTAACCTTCCGGCATCAACACTCAGCCAGGAGCAGTCGAGAGAACCAGATTGCAAATCCATCTTCGCGAAGATCCAATACCCTTGCAGCTGGTAAATCAAATCCTCCAAGCTTGGCAGAAGGGTGCTAGCTCCCGATGATCACTTCGACAAATTCTTAAGGGTCCTCACAAAGCCGAAGCGAACCAACCTCCCACAACTCGAATAGCACCGGCGCCCCCGAAGGTGCCACACTTGGCCTGACACAAATCCAACACATCAAATCCCGGAGTTGGGTCCTCAAACCCTAAACTGGTGTCATGCCAAACAACTCCGATAGGAGAACAGCTAGAAACTCACAACCAAAAAAGGGTATCACCAAGTCCTGATGCCGCCGCAGGTCCCTCAAACACACCAGCAAACAAGCTACTCACCCGCTACGAGACATCCGCCTCGCCCACAAGGTCAAAACCAAAGAAGCGCAGATACTCCCAAGCAACCCAGGTACACCAACACCTCCAGGCCTGGCTCTCACAAGAACCGTCCTCGCGGCATAATCAGCTGCCGCGAAAAGAAACAACCGAGCCAGCCTAACCGTCCTAAGTACCAAACCAAGCCCCACAACTAGGTCAAGACCATCAGGCCTACAGGTAAAACCAAGGACTCAACTGCACTGGGCAGGACCCACAACACGTCCCTACGTGCTAAAGATCGGGAATACGACCTCCCGAACACCCGGTAACCGTCCTACCCTTAACCCAATGCAAGGAAGCACATGCACTCCTAACAAATGACTAGGATGCCCAAATGCAATACAATGCACAAACAAAGCCGGTAAATACAGTAAAACCATACCTGCCCCCACAAAGTCGGCTGCTGCAAAATCCTCCACCTGAGTGGCGTAGACCGGACCGCCCTGATCCGGCGACTGCTGATCCGCAGGGTAAAAAGGTGGTGACCGCTCGCTGGAGCATAAGGCCACCGAGTCGACCACTGCTGCTGAGGCGAAAGAGGAGCCGATGCAGATGAGGGTGCCGCTGAAGTCGAAAGGGGGCACGTAGCTCGAATGTGGCCTGGCTGTCCACACTTGTAACAACAACCCCATCTCTGATCACAAGTGTGCGACAAATGAGTTCTCCACAGAATATGCATCTGTCTCTATCGCGAAACCGTGGCCGCCCGTCTGCTGCTGTCTCTGAGTCTGATGCTGAGACTCCTGCTGCTGCTGCGATGGCCACTAGGATCCGCTAGGCTCTCGCTGCTCCACACGCCCACGGCTAGGTGACTGAGGCCGTGGCAGTCTCCATGAACCAGTCTGTCCCCCATCCTCGGGTGCTGGTCGTTTCCTCACGGAACTCAGCACGACCATCCCGCCTCGCCTTGCCACCTCTGCGTCGCCTCCCTCCACCCAAAAGGCATGCTCGACGGCCTCCTGAAGAGTCTGGTGTCGCTGTGCATGCACAAGGATATAAAGCTCGCTGCGGAGGCCTGCCTCGAATAACTCGACCTGATGTGGTCCATCCCGGGCGACATAAGGCACACAGTTAAACAGCCGCATAAACTCCTGATGGTAATCCTGAACTGACCGGTCGCCCTGCTGAATGTTTTTCAAATCATCCTCCAGCTTCCTCTTCACGCTGGTCGAAAAATAGGTATCCAGATCAT